>NW_026467006.1:0-13908 GCF_026875155.1 Cherax quadricarinatus
CATTTAAGATGGTAGTTACATTCTTGGAAAATGGTGCCAAAGTGATTACATGGCCTTGGCAGAGCTTGAGGATTGTGGCCTCATCCTACAATAAAAAAATTTTCTCTTGCACTCCACAGAGCTACAGAAATTAGAGCTGGTTGTGTGATCAACTCAATTTTGTCATGTCTGACATTCCCCAAGACTTCTGTAATCATACTCTTTGGCCTGTTAAATTTGCTCAAATATTAAATGTGGAAGGGTTTTGTGGTTAAGATGTTCCAGCAGATCAACAAAGTGTCAAGAGTTTCTTTTTGTTATCTACCTCAACTTCCCTGATGGTTAGTTTGTTCCCTAGGAGAATTTTGTAACTTTTTTCACTAGTTCTTCACGCTGTTCCAGGTATATGGCCTCTAGGTAAAACTATCTTAAGTTTTGTTTGATATCTTAATAATCCCTCCTGGAGGTGACAATTAAAGCTTTTTGGGAAATTTCCTTGCCACTTATCAGCATAAAAACTTGAAAAGTCTATTCATGAATTGTCCTCTTTATTAATGCTTTCCCTTTTTTTTCTTGATGTAGGGACATCCTCCTACTTTTGTATACCCTTCTCAAGGGAATGAAGAAATATCTGGCCTTTCCTATCAAAAAATTATTGCCACAGGTGATACTTTGCTGTCAGGCAGGAGTTTGCAAAATACACCTTTCTGGCTCAGCCTCCATAGATGTCTCTTCTCTTACCATTGGGGCTGTCCATCTCTGTTTTCTAAGAAAGCTGTATCCTGGGGTGAAATACGGCATCCTCAGTAGGGAACTTTTTCCTTTATCTGTACCTTTATTCAGTTTTTCGTGTCTTGGAGCACAAGTTTTAATTTATTTTATATTGGTTTTTACTTTATTAAGTTATCTTACTTATTACCCATCTTCCCCCAAGGCAGAGTGACCCAAAGAAGGAAGAATTGTTGAAAAAAGCATTAGCTATTGATTTATTGAAGTTTATACAGTGCATATAGTACTAATGAACTAATTTCATGTGAATGATGAGGGTTTATTGCATTATTTTAATAAAACATGTTTTTTGTGTAAGGCTGTAGCGTTATTTTAATAGTGTATACATATAAAGTGTAAGACTTAAAAGTTTAAAACTATTATTTTTAAAGTGTAAGCTTAGTGAATATAGTTTTTTAAGAATATTTTTTATGGATTGCAGTATAAAAAAATTTTTAAAAACATTTCAGGTCGAAAAATATGAACCTTAAATAGCTTTTCGGTCACATGCCATTTTTTTTCAAAACCCAAAAGGGAATCCCATTTATTTTTGATGGAAGGGTAAAAAAAGCCGTATTAGAGTTGGAAAGCTAAAACCTCGTTGACTTGGCTGGGTCTAAACCCGAAGTCAAAAACCCGGGCCCACGGGTGGTAAGCGAAGGGGCCCCCAAGGTTTGGTTAATGTTACTGTAATCCCCTTTTTGGCAGTATGTTGTGTATATTAAATCAACTTAAATTTTGGAAGAAGTTGAAAATGAAATAAATATAAAACCTTTTTTTAATTTTAGGGAAAATCTAGGGGGCTTGTTGCAGTGGGGTTGCCCTTTTAAAAGTTTGTTTGCTGGGGGAAAATTTTATTTGGGAAATTTAGAAATTTTTTAGCACCAAAACCCGGGGGGCCTGGTGGAAAAAAAACTCCCACTTCACACAGTGTTTGCCCGGGGGTTTGTTTCCCAGCGGGGGGTTTAAAACATTGAGCATTTTCCTTACCCCCGGTTGTCCCCTTTTTCCCCCATAGTAAAAAAAAAAGACCTGGGTGTTAGGACTGTTGTAGGTCGAAAATCCTGAGACAAATTGACCTAATTTCCCCAAAAAATGCTCCGCATAACAAGTGGCTTTTTCCTCTATAGTAGTACATCCCATGGACCCCGATTTAACGCTTTTTAATCCGTTCCTAAAAAAGGCTCATTTTTTAATTTTAAAAATTATCTTTAGTCAATTTAAAATTTTTTCCCCCAAAAGAAAAAAGGGAAATCAAATTAACCCCGTGTAGAAACCCCCCCAAAGTATAAAAAAAAAATTTTTTTTAAAAAAAAAAACCACAGGGAAAGTTAATTTTAATACACACAAAACTGAAGAAAAAATGCACAGTTACATACATTTAAACCCTTTTTTTAAGATGTGGTGATGTTTGATGGGATGGGGGGGGGGATTTTTGATGGTTTAGTGTTAGAAGGGAATCCCTTTCCATTGGGAAACTTAAAGGGGGCAAGTTTTTTTCCCCCCGGGGTTATTTTCCCTTTCCCCCCCTTTAAAACCCCCCTTTTCCCAAAGGCCCAAAGGGCCCCAAAAATTCTGGAGTCACGCACCATTGTCCAAGAATTTTAAAAAAAAAATTTTTTTTTTTCCTTAGAAATGTAGAGAAAACTTTTTTTTTTTGAAGGTAAAAAAAACAAAAAAATTTCGAAATTTGGTTTGGGAAAAATTTAAAGAAAATTTTTGGGGCCCCTCGCGAATTTTTTTGTGGCAAACGATATTTACGAATTCCCGGGGGGGTTTTTGCCGACTTTGACTTTCCCCTTTTAGGTCAATTAAATTTTCCCAAACAACCAAATTCTTAGCTATTTCACCCAGTTTTTTTCCCCTTTTAAATTTTATCGATTGGGGCACAAAAAATCGCCAAAATCAAATTTTCAACTACAAAATTAAAAAATGATCGGAAATTTTTTAATTTTTGGGCCCAAATTTTAAAACGAAGTTTAAAAAATTTCCAATTTCAAAATAGGGGGCCAGGGAAAAAACAATGGGGGGGGAGGTATTCCTGGCATAAACAACATTTCCTCTGTTCATTAGTTATGTTTTTTAGGCTTTACAAATAAATTCCCTTTGATTTTTTTTTCAAATAATGAATTTTTTTCCCCAAAACCCAAAAAAAGAAGATTTACTGTTATGCAATCTGTAATTAAATTTTTAAATATTTATCACCAAAATTTTTTGGGAAGGGAATTTTGAAACCCCCCAGCTTTACTTTTTATTAGACCCCTGTGAGGTCGTTTGTTTACTCTTGAATATCGGCAAAAATTTAAACATTTCGCTACTTTGAGCTCAGTTTCAAGCCATTTCCAGTGCTAAAACCAATCAAAATCATCTCTATTTCTGTAATATGTCTTCCATTCTATCAAAATGAGACCAAGAAATCGCAAATACAACTATAAAAATACATACGAAAAACACTGCAAAGGTTGCTGTTTTAATCGAAAAATCATGATTTCATTTTTTTTCTCTCATTATACACAGTGTGCTGCGGATCTGTTTTATGTGGTGCACACATACCCCCATAGATGTTTTTCTCCATATCTAGGCCCAAAATGTACCACTCACGTTTTTTCAGAGTGAGCTGAGCTCATGGCGTAGATCAAACGGTTTGGACACTCACCGTAAAGCCGTAGATCTAGGGGACGGACTCGAAAGGGTTAAATCTCTCAAACCAACCTTTGCTGGCCTTAAACCCACTCACATCACCACTAGTTGCTGGCATTTTTTTAATTAAAACCCTTTGAGGGTTTCAACAGGCCCTCTCCGAAACTCGTTCTCAGGGTCGGCCAAATTTAAAAAAAAAAAAAATATTTTCTCTTATGAAAAGATAGAGAATTTTTTTCCCGATCATAAAGACCCCAAAATTTTTGAAATTTGATAAAAAACTTACGGAATTATGCTCTCGCAAAGTTAGCGGTCTCGGCGAGTTTACGCATCGGCGATTTTGCCCACTTTGAGCCCCATTTTCGGCCAATTTCACTGTCTATAGTCGACAAAAAACATGAATATTTCGCTAGAAACTCCATTTTTTCTATCGAATGGGTGCAAGAAAACCACTCATTTATGAAATTCAACTATCCCCGTTTCAGTGGTCAGAATTTAGCAATTTTGCCCAATTTCACACAAATTTCAAAAGATGCCAATTTTTCCCAATAGGGTCCAGAATAAACAAGAAAGACATTCCTGGCACTAAAATGACATTTCCTCTAGTCATTATCACGTCTCAAGGCCCCTCTTATATTCTTTTGCTTTTCCACTTTGAATTTTTATTCTCACAAAAAATATAAGATTTACTGTTATGCAGACTACTGTATTTGTGTAAAAAATGGGATAAAATATTATTGGTGCACTTGTGAAAGAATATTTGACTCAACCAGTTGACGTGTATTGCACGCTTTGCACGATTTGTTTACTTTTGAAGTTTGGTAAAAATCGAACATTTCTGCTACTTTGAGCTCAATTTCAAGGCACCTTTCTTTGTAAAACCAGTCAAAATCATCTCAATTTCTGTAATATGTCTTCCATTCATAAAAAAGAGACCAAGAAAAACTAGAATACCAACAATAAATACCATACGAAAATACACTGCAAAGTCGCTGATTTATTAAAAAAAAATGGTCAAAGTTTTTTTTTTCTCATTTTGCACTGTGTGCTGCAGGATTTTTTTTAGACTGTGCACACTGACCACATAGACCCATTCTTTCATATGAAGGCCTACCAGCTTTCTCCCACTAGATTTGAGGCCGCTAGAATTTATGAGTACTAGTACGTCAAAAACCCCTACGCGTAAGACGTACTAGTACGACGAAAACCCTCAAAGGGTTAAATTGTCATGCAACTTCCTAGCCTTTTCACATATGATCACTTGAGAGATGCTGTCTCCTGCTATCTGTTTTTCATTTATCCACACCAATAACAGTCTCTCAACATCTTCAAGTACTTGCGATCTCAGTTTCGAAAACATAGTTGCACCTTTGGCAAGAACAGCTTTCTTGATTGCCGTTTTCTTGCCCACAATAGTAGCGATGGTTGATTGGGGTTTTGTGTACAACCTGGCCAGCTCGGAGACATGCACTCCACTTTCATACTAGCAATGATCTCTTTCTTCATATCCATAGTTATTCTCACCCTTTTTGCTGTATGGTTCGGCACAGAAGCTTTCTTGGGCCCATGGTGACTTATTTTGCAGGTGCAATCACTAAAAAGGCGTGATAATATGAAATGTTCCGATTGTATGCTTGGAAGCGACCGCGGTGGCTGGCTGGCTTGTAAACACTGGCCAGAAGTGGACGCGTCTCAGACGGAACGAATATTGTTGGTCGAGTTTTTTAGTGCTAGTCGAGGCAAAATTTTTGCGTTAAAATGTATCGCTAGTCGGATTTATCGTTAATCGATGCCATCGTTGGTCGAGGGTCCACTGTATATCATTTATGTCAGCTAGGCCTGTATACCTGGTACATGTAAAACTAGATATTATTATTATTAAAAACTGAGTGAAATTTAAGATTAATGTAAATGACATTAAATAAATTTTGAGTTTATCTGTTGTGCAGGGAATTACTTTGCACACAACTGAGTTAGAACAGTGTTACTCGTTTTATACTGTAGACGTGTTCCAGCATATTTTGTAAACTGCACTGATACCACGTGGAGAGTGTACATCACATTTAACACATTACCAACAAAAATAAGACATCACGTTATAGTGAATTTGCTCAAAGTGAGGGGGTAAAGCTGATACAGTACTTTCTCTAACATTTGTTTTCAACTCTACAATTACTTATGATTACATTTATGTGATAGAAAGAGAGGTCTGAAAAAACTACTAGGAACTAAATTTGTAATGATGATTTACATTTATAAGTACAGAAATCAGTAGTTTATAAGAAGCCATGCAACTTCATGTAACTAGTTCTCAAAGACATTACAATATTTTTTTTTTCCAACAAATTGGCCATCTCCCACTGAGGCAGGCTGACCTAAAAAGAAAGAAAATTCCCAAAAAGAAAATACTTTCATCATCATTCAACACTTTCACCTCACTCATACATAATCAGTCTTCGCAGAGGTGCCCAGACACAACAGTTGAGAAGCATATATGAAGATATGTAACATATCTCTCCAAACTGCTAGTATGCCAAACTACTACTTCAAAGTGCAGGCATTGTACTTCCCATTTCCAGTACTCAAGTCTGGCTATATATGATCACTTAAAAAATCAATGATTGCAGATTATATATATTTATTATATGAGATTTATACAGGTAGCTTTCTTTTGGATATATATAATTGGGTTTCTATTGAGTATATAATTGGGTTTCTGTTGGGTATATTGTTAGGTTTCTAGATTGGTATATGGGTTGGTTTCTATTTGGTATATAGGCAAGTTTCTATTGGGTTAATGGGTAGGTTTCTATTGGGAAATGTTGGGTATATGGGTAGGTTTCTGTTGGGTATATGGGTGGGTTTTTCTGTTGGGTATATGGTAGGTTTCTGTTGGGTATAGGGGTAGGTTCTTTTGGGTATATGGGTAGGTTTCTGTTGGGTATATGGTAGGTTTCTGTTGGGTATATGGGTAGGTTTTTCTATTTGGAAATGTGGGTAGGTTTCTATTTTATATACAAGTAGGTTGCTATTGGGTATATAGATGGGTTTTCCATTGGGTATTTAGGTAGGTTTCTGTTGGTAATGTCACTTAAAAGAAAAAATGCTTATATAGAATTCAGACAGTATTCTGGATACTTAATGAAAAAAAAAAAATTTAAATTTTATTCATTCCTACCAATGCTTTTCAGGGAGACAGATTAAAAAAAAGCAACAAAAATTAATTTGTCTCTCTCTGCCTTGGGAATGTAATATCTGCACTGGTTGATGGCAAGAGCACTCACTTTCCCTACAGAGTTTTCCAAACTCACAACGTCTCTTGCAAGGTAAGTACAGTGTTCCTTTTAGACAGTTTTCAAAATACAGTGATATGAAAACAAAGTAAATCCTTCATACAAAAAACTAATGGAGAGGAATTGCTTGAGTGTCCGTTAAATCGAATAATTTTTAAAATTAAACGAAAGAGCTTAAATACTCTATATGTAACCTATGCTGTACATGAAAACGTAGATATATTGCAGTAAACATTGAAAATAACAAATTTAAAAAATATTATTTACCCAGTGGATTTGTCCACTACTTTAAATGTCAACTATATTAAGGTCTTTATGTCAAGTGTTTACTGTAATAGAAATATTGTTAACACGCCCATCATCATTCTGCCACATCATGCAGTGTCTTCTGATTAAGAGGTCATGTGATGTGGTGCCTCGATGTTGGTTCTTTCTCTGACAACACGTAATGGTGTTTCTAGCACAGCATTCCTTCACTTGAGTGACTTGTGTATCTTTATTTGAAAGCCTTGCAAGTGGAAAAGACAGCTTGGTATATACTTGGGTTTATCCATTGGGGTTATATTGTCTTGGTATATACATTAGAACCCCCATATCTACTGATTTGGAATCTGTGGTTTCAGTTATCCATGTATACCCCTGGCCCAAAAATACCCCCTTAATTTTGCATAATAAGGGCCGAAAGTGCATAAGTAGAGAAGCTGGCAGTTCTTCAAATCCTAAGAGAAGCTGTAAAGTGCTTCCTATCAGTAAAAAAAAAATAATGCTTCACTTATTGTGCAAAATTTATCTTTTAAATTTTATAATAGTTATGTATAGGATTATATATGGGGTTTGCTACTATAAAACAGTTTTGTTTTCCGGGCATTCCTTGGAACATATCCCCTGCAGATACGGGGGTCCTACTGTACTTAGATATACAGTGGACTCTTGGTTTACGATCAGCTCCCAATGCGACCAATTATGTAAGTGTATTTATGTAAGTGCGTTTGTATGTGTATGTTTGGGGGTCTGAAATGGACTAATCTAATTCACAATATTCCTTATGGGAACAAATTCGGTCAGTACTGGCACCTGAACATACTTCTGGAATGAAATAATATCGTAAACTGGGGGTCCACTGTATCCATTAGGATTATATTGTCTCGGTGGGAGACGGCCGACTTGTTGAAAAAAAAAAAAAAAAAATGTCCATTTTTTCTGAATATCATAATTTTTTTTTTTTAACAAGTTGGCTGTCTCCCACCGAAGCAGGGTGACCCAAAAAGAAAGAAAATCCCCAAAAAGAAAATATCATTCAACACTTTCACCTCACTCAAAACATAATCACTGTTTTTGCAGAGGTGCTCAGAAACAACAGTTTTAGAAGCACATACATATAAAGATACACAACATACCCCTCCAAACTGCCAGTATCCCAAACCCCTCCTTTAATGTGCAGGCTTTGTACTTCCCATTTCCAGGACTCGAGCCGGCTATATAAAAATAACCTTTTTTCCCCCTGATTTTTTTTTTTTTAACAAGTAGGCCGTCTCCCACTGAGCCAGGGTGACCCAAAAAAGAAAGAAAATCCCCAAAAAGAAAAGGCTTTCATGATTCAACACTTTCACCTCACTCACGCATAATCACTGTTTTTGCAGAGGTGCTCAGAACACAACGGTTTAGAAGCATATACCTATAAAGATACACAACATATCCCTCCAAACTGCTAATATCCCAAACCCCTCCTTTAGAGTGCGAGCATTGTACTTCCCATTTCCAGGACTCGAGTCTGGCTATAAAAAAATAACTGGTTTCCCTGAATCCCTTTACTAAATATTACCCTGCTCACACTCCAACAGATCATCAGGTTCCAAATACCATTCATCTCCATTCACTCCTATCAAAACATGCTCACACACACTTGCTGGAAGTCCAAGCCCCTCGCCCACAAAACCTCCTTTTCCCCCTCCCTCCAACCTTTTCGAGGACGACCCCTACCCCGCCTTCTTTCCCCTACAGATTTATATGCTCTCCATGTCATTCTGCTTTGATCCATTCTCTAAATGACCAAACCATCTCAACAACCCGTCTTCAGCCCTCTGACTAATACTTTTATTAACTCCACACTTTCTCCTAATTTCCACACTCTAAATTTTCTGCATAATATTTACACTACACATTGCCCTTAGGCAGGACAACTCTACTGCCTCCAACCGTCTCCTCGCTACAGCATTTACAACCCAAGCTTCACACCCATATAAGAGTGTTGGTATCACTATACTTTCGTACATTCCCTTCTTTCCCTCCATAGATAACGTTTTTTTTGTCTGTGTTTACTTCAATGCACCACTTGCCTTTTTTCCTTCATCAATTCTATGATTAACCTCATCCTTCATAAATCCATCCGCTGACACGTCAACTCCCAAGTATCGGAGAACATTCACTTCTTCCATACTCCTCCAATTTGATATCCAATTTTTCTTTAGCTAAATCATTTGATACCTTCATCACCTTACTCTTTTCAGTGTTCACGTTCAACTTTCTACCTTTACACACACTCCCAAACTCTTCCACTAACCTTTTAAATTTTTCTTTAGAATCGCCCATAAGCACAGTATCATCAGCAAAAAGTAACTGTGTCACTTCCCATTTTGTATTTGATTCCCCATAATTTAATCCCACCCCTCTCCCAAACACCCTAGCATTTACTTCTTTTACAACCCCATTTATAAATATACGTATTAAACAACCATGGTGACATTACACATCCCTGTCTAAAACCTACTTTTACTGGGAAGTAGTCTCCCTCTCTTCTACATACCCTAACCTGAGCCTCACTATCCTCATAAAAACTTTACAGCATTTAGTAACTTACTACGTATTCCGATATTTGCAATATCTGCTACATTGCTCCCCTGTCCACTCTATCATATGCCTTTTCTACATCCATAAATGAAATGAAAACTTCCCTACCTTTATCTAAATACTGTTCACATATAAGCTTCAATGTAAACACTTGATCTACACATCCCCTACCCACTCTAAAACCCCCTTGCTCATCCACAATCCTACATTCTGTCTTACCTCTAATTCTTTCAATAATAACCCTACTGTACACTTTTTCTGGTATATTCAGTAAACTAATTCCTATATATAAAGGAACTATACATGCTCTCTGCCAATCCCTAGATACCTTCCCTGCTTTTATACATTTTCTATTTTTTTTTTTTTTAACAAGTCGGCCGTCTCCCACCAGGGCAGGGTGACCCAAAAAGAAAGAAAATCCCAAAAAAAGAAAATAATTTCATCATCATTCAACACTTTCACATCACTCACACATAATCACATTTCTTCTTTCTTTCAACACACTGGCCGTATCCCACCGAGGTGGGGTGGCCCAAAAGGAAAAACGAAAGCTTCTCCTTTTACATTTAGTAATATATACAGGAGAAGGGGGTTACTAGCCCCTTGCTCCCGGCATTTTAGTCGCCTCTTAAAACACGCATGGCTTACAGAGGAAGAATTCTGTTCCACTTCCCCATGGAGAGAACAGGAAATAAACAAGAACAAGAACTAGTAAGAAAATAGAAGAAAACCCTGAGGGGTGTGTACATATATATATGCTTGCACATGTATGTGTAGTGTGACCTAAGTGTAAAAACGTACCTGAAATCTTGCATGTTTACGAGACAGAAAAATGGACACCTGCAATCCTACCATCATGTAAAACAATTACAGGCTTCCGTTTTACACTCACTAGGCAGGATGGTAGTACCTCCCTGGGCGGTTACTGTCTACCAACCTACTACCTACAATAATCACATTTATTAAACAAAAAAAAAACAACCACTCTAACATTATATCCCCCTCTGCTTTTAACATTTCTGTCATGATCCCGTCAGTTCCAGCTGCTTTACCCTCTTTCATTCTACGTAATGCCTCACGCACCTCCCCCACTCACATCCTGCTCTTCTTGACACCTAAAAGATGGTATACTTCTTTGGCCAGTGCATGAAATTACCGCCTCCCTTTCTTCGTCATGTTTTGAGTAGTGAAGTGCATTTTGTGAATACATTGTAGTGGTCTTAACCCCTTTGGGGGTTTCGGATGTACTAGTACATCTTACGACCCATGGTTTTTGAAGTACTTGTATGCCTAAATTCTAGCGCCCTCAAATCTAATGAGAGAAAACTGGTAGGCCTGCATATGAAAGAATGGGTCTATGTGGTCAGTGTGCGCAGTATAAAAAAAAAATCCTGCAGCACACAGTGCATAAAGAGAAAAAAACTTTGACCATGTTTTTGGATTAAAACAGCGACTTTGCACTGTATTTTCGTATGGTATTTATTGTTGTATTCTAGTTTTCTTGGTCTCATTTTATAGAATGGAAGACATATTACAGAAATTGGGATGATTTTGACTGGTTTTACAATTAAAAGTACCTTGAAATTGAGCTCAAGGTCGTAGAAATGTTCGATTTTTACCAAAGTTCAAAAGTAAACAAATCATGTCAAGCATCCAATACACATCAACTGGTGAGTCTAATATTCTTTCACAAGTGCGCTGATATTATTTATACCATTTCTTCACTAATGCAGTAGTCTGCATAACAGTAAATCTTATTTTTTTTGTAGGAATAAAAATTCAAAGTGGAATGCCAAAGAAATATAAGAGGGGCCTGGGGATGTGACTAACAAACAGAGAACTTGTTATTTTAGTGCCAGGAATGTCTTGTTTATTCTGGACCCTATTTGGAAATTGGCATCTTTTGAAATTTGTGTGAAATTGGCAAGATTCTGACCACTTTATTGGATAGTTGAAATCGGTAAATGGGCGGTTTCTTGCACTCATTCGATAGAAAAAATGGAGTTCTAGCGAAATAGTTATGATTTTTGTCGACTAGTACACTGGAATTGGCCGAAAATAGGGCTCAAAGTGGGCAAAATCGGCAATGCGTAAACATCGACGAGACTGCTAACTTCGCGAGAGTATAATTCCATAAGTTTTCCTGAGAACAAGTCTGTGAGAGGACCTGTTGACCCCCAAAGGGTTAATGTAAGATTGAAATCTTCTCGAGGATTTGTATATATTTTGCCTCTGATTTTTTTTGCACACATTGTGCAGCATCCTGGTAGGTGTATGACTCTCTCCAAATAGTTAGGAAGGAAATAGACTTCATGGGCAAAGTAAAGACTTGTGACACATAATAAAGTTGGTGTTTTAAATAATGCATTTCGTATCATTCAATTGTTATATGTTAAGAACTTAAATAAAGGTTTTGGATTCTACCATGTATCCTAGTTTGGTAAATAAAAAGGTTGGTGGGGTTTTAATTACTGTAATTATTAATTGCTCACTTGCCCTCTCAGATTCCTTGGGAGGCAACTCAAAAACTATCATGGTGGCCAATATTGGGCCAGCAAGCTACAACTATGACGAGACCATAACGACCCTTCGCTACGCCAATCGTGCCAAGAATATCAAGAACAAGCCCAAAATCAATGAAGATCCGAAAGATGCAATCCTTAGAGAATATCAACAGGAATTAGCACGGCTTAAGGTAGTGTTTTCAGATATATTTCCCTTTTAAGTCTCATGGTTTCTGGTTTTATCTCCTTAAATAATTGCATAGCTTAACTACCCCCTTGTTCTTTTCCTTACTGCTCTGTTAAAATTTTTTTGTTTCTGCCTCGTAGCAGGGTTATTGAAAATTGGTTTACATACTTCATCAGAGAAAGGTTTCTATATAGGATCTGAATGTTGTTGTGGAATATATCTTTCAGAAATTCAGTATCTTCGTTATTTTTATATTTTTCCTCGATGCTCTGATTATTGCGAGAGTACTTTCAAGAAAAAAAATTCAGTCAGTTCATTGAAAATATTAAATTAGTGTGGACAAGTTAACATTTATGAATGGACTCAGGAAAATTGGTTAGCTGGACTTGAATCTTTTAGATGGGAAGTAAAAGTTTCTGTACTCTAAAGGAGGGGTGAGCATGTTGCAAAATTTAGAGGATCCTTTAAAATGTCATGTCCTTACATTTTTTCAGAGAAGATTGATATTAATTAAGTGATGGTGGTAATACATTAGCAACTCTTTGCAGTAAAAACAAAGACAATAATGATCTTCCTGTTAACAGCCAGTGTTAAAATGACTTTGTGATCCATAAGATCCAGTTTATACATCCTCAGAATGTCAAATGTATCGTACAGCCATTTAATATATTTATACTCTTATTTACACAGTAAATTATTTTGGTAAAGGTAAATACTGTACAGGGCTATAAATGTCACCCTCTTTTCAAAAAACAAAAAAACAAAAATTTACTTGTATACTGAAAAAAAATTTTTTTTACTATGAAAATTTCTTACATCACACTGGCTAACCTTACACTTTACAAGGTTTGAACAAAAATTAACTGTGTTTACCTAACACATCCACCATGCTTGATGGTTTTCCTGTCGTACTTCGTCACATTGGATGGATTTGCACTATTAAATTCTCACTAATGACTCCTTTTTGTCAAATATTAAACTGTCAGCAACATGGGGGAAAAGCCTTCAGCTGTTGATTGAAATTTTTTGGATTTGGTGTACAGGTATGTAAACTGCTTAGTGTTAAAATATGCTTAGTGGTCAGCAGTATATTGATTTTATTGCTTGCCATGATAATTGAATATAAAAAGCAATTTTGCACAGGCTAAATGTTGAACTTCTCGAATCCTCTACTTCTTGACACACTGGACCTCCACAATCCTCACATGGTCATTCCCCGATCTTTTCTGGATATTTTTTTTTACATTCTTTTCCTGGTTTATCATTGTTTGACACCCTATTCTGCATCTGATAAAAAGCAAATAAACTTGAAATTTGCCTTCAGTTTCTACAAAGATAATTCCAGAGGAATAACTAAAGTGTAATGAAGACTTGTCTATGCTCAGTAATAGCTCACATGGAGACAGAAACTCAGAGATTAATTTATCTGTATATTTTGAACCCCCTGCTGGGGGCCTCTCCCAGAAGGGGGGGGAAATGTACAGATCAATTAATTTTCTGAGTTTTTCTCCATGTGGGTTATTATTGAGCATAACCTCATATGATTATTTTTGAAAAATAAAAAAAATGTTTTTTTGGGTGAATGGTACTATGGGTAAAGAATAGAAGGTAACTTAGCTCAAATTTATTGAGATCATCAATCACATGTTTAGGAATGGGTAGGGGGGTCATTCACCATGGGTTTTTGTGC
>NW_026467007.1:0-14211 GCF_026875155.1 Cherax quadricarinatus
AAAATAAAACCCCCCAAAAATTCCAGCAAAATAACGACAATTGTCTTTGAAACATACAGGTCTAAACTCATAAACCAGAAAACAAAATCCTTTACATAAGGAACTGTTCACGGAGTCAAATGCATCGTTTGCAACTTTCACAGAGACCCACATAAAGGAGAATTTTGACAACAAAATATAGATCCCAGGTTATAACCTATTCAATGCGACAGACTAAACAGGCAACAAAGGAAGGGGGGGGGGTTGGCTTGTATGTCATAGTCGCTCATTTGCTCAGAACTACTAAACACCTCAAATGATGTAGTTGAAGTTTTGGCAGTAAAGACTGAAAACCAAAACCGTATCATTGTGGTGGTATACAAGCCTCCGGATGCAACTTCCCAGCAATTCCAGGAACAGCTTTTGAAAACTGACCACTGTCTGGAAAATCTCCCAGCTCCTGCCCCAGACATCTTGCTACTGGGAGATTTCAACTTGAGACACCTAGAGCAGAGTGTAGCAAATAATATGTTAGCAGAGATCACCCCAGGAGGCAACTCAGGTGAAAATCCTCACACACACACACACACACACACATCTCCCCCCTCTTTTCCCCCTCTCTCCCCCCCTCTCTCTCCCCCTCTCTTTGCCCTTCCCTCTCTCTCTCTCTCTCTCCCTCTCTTTCTCTCTCTCTCTCTCCCTCTCCCTCTCCTCTCTTTTCTCCCCCTCTCTCTCTCCCCTCTTCTCTATCTCTCTCCCCTCTCTCTCTCCCCTCTCTCTCTCTCTCCCCTCTCTCTCTTTTCTCTCTCTCTCTCTTCTCCTCTCTCTCTCTCTCTCTCTCTCTCTTGCTCTCTCTCTTCTCCATTTTCCCTTCTCAATCTCCCCTTTTCCTACCCTTCCCTTCACTCTCTCTCCCCCCTCTCTCTCTCACTCTCACTCTCACTCTCTCTTCCCCTTTTTCCTTCTCACTATCCCCCTCTCTCTTTCTACCTTCCCTTTTCTCTCTCTCTCTCTCTCTCTCTCTCTCTCTCTCTCTCTCTCTCTCCTCTCCCTCCATCTTTTCCCTCATTTTTCCCTCTCACTCTCCCCCCTCCTTCCCTTCCCTTCTCTCCTTTCCCCCTCTCACACCTCCCCCTTTCCCTTCTCACTCTTCCCCCTCTCTCTCCTTCTACCTTTCCCCCTTTTTCTCTTTTCTCAAAAAAAAAATGGTGGGGACTCGCAGGAACCCAAAGGATCAGATGGAATGGTTCTGGTAGGGAGGAGTGGATGGAGGAGCAGTGAAAAAGGATGGAACAAGAGTGGGAGAGAAAATTAGGAGAGCTTTCTGAAAAAATGGAAAAGAGCTCTCTGTGAAATTGGAAAAGAGGTTGGAGAAGGAGACAAAAAAATTGGGAGGCACAAGTCGAAACTGCAGAAAGCCAAGATAAGGGTCCTAGAAGTTGAGATAAATAGGCTAAAGGGCGAGTTACAGGGGCAGTGAACCAGAGAAGACACAGCATATGAAGCTGCGAGGCCGAACAGGAAGGAAGGAATTATGAATTATGCAAAGGTCTATCAACCTGCCAAAAAGAGCCAAGGAGTGGAAGGGAAGAACAGCTGGTTGCAGACGGAGAGGGTGATAGGTCGAATGCTGAGGCACAACCATGCATCAAGAGCCACTGGAAAAATCAAGGGAGAAACTGACCACATACAGGCAGGATCCAGAGTCACAGGGGGTGAGGCAATGGAGGAGGAAAGGGAAAAAATCAGTGTTTATCCATGGGCTTCAGGAGAGAGAGGAAAGGACACACACTGAAAGGCAGCAGAAAGAAAGAAAGGGGGATTGAGAAAATCATCACGGAAATAGGTGAAGAGATGGACGAGATTGTAAATTTTCAGAGAATGGGGGGGTGCTCGAAGGGAGAAAGACCAATCAAGCTGTTTCTCAGGACGGAAATAGTGCGGAACAGGATCCTCCCAAGAGAAACACGATTGAAATACTCGGAAGAGTACAAGGAGGTGTTCCTAGACAGAGACAGAACAAAATCAAACGACAGCACTGAGGGAGAGGACAAAAAAGCGAAAGGGGCTAGGAAAAAGACAAGGATTGAACCAGCAGAGGTAAGTCAGAGCAAACAGAACAGCAAGGCAAGCACACACACAACTATTCTCAGAACCATACAACCTATCAACACCATCCCAACACACACAAAAATCCATACCCACAGCCTCCACCCAACACTGAGCTATAGAATCCCACAGGATGCCACCGGTTCCCCCCACCCTCACAGGCCCCACAAACCACTTGGAAAGGAAACTGAAGGTATGGGTACACAAACGCTGATGGTATAACAAATAAGATGGGAGGAGTGGCATGAAAGAGTCAAAGAGGCATCTCCGGACATCATAGCTCTCACAGAAACCAAGCTTACAGGTATGATAACAGATGCCATCTTTCCAAAAGGGATACCAAATCCTGAGGAAAGACAGAGGGAACAGAGGGGTGGAGGAGTGGCATTGCTGATCAAAAATCGCTGGAATTTTGATGAGCTGGAGAGAGGAGACAGCGGAGAAGAAATGATTACATAGCGGGAACGCTTCACTCTGGAGGTCCCAAGGTGGTAATAGCAGTGATGTATAACCCACCACAGAACAGCAGGAGGCCAAGGCAAGAGTACGACGAGAGCAATAGAGCGATGGTTGACACACTGGCTAGAGTGGCCAGAAGAGCTCATGCATGCAGGGCAAAGCTCCTGATCATGGGTGACTTTAACCACAAGGAGATCGATTGGGAGAACTTGGACCCACATGCGGCCAAGATACATGGAGGGCTAAGATGAATGGAGGTGGTACTGGAAAACTTCATGTACCAACACGTAAGGGACACTACAAGAGAGAGAGGAGAGGATGAACCAGCAAGGCTAGACTTAGTATTCACGTTGAGTAGTGCAGATATCGAGGACATCACATATGAAAGACCCCTTGGGGCCAGTGACCATGTGGTTTTAAAGCTTCGAATACACAGTAGAGCTACAAGTGGAGGGAGAAGCAGGAAGGCCAGGACGAATGAAGCCAAACTACAAGAAAGGGGGCTACACAGAAATGAGGAACTTCCTGAACGGGGTTCAGTGGGACAGAGAACTGGCAGGGAAGCCAGTTAATGAGATGATGGAATATGTAGCAACAAAATGCAAGGAGGCTGAGGAGAGGTTTGTACCCAAGGGTAACAGGAATAATGAAAAAGCCAGGATGAGCCCATGGTTTACCCAAAGGTTCAGGGAGGCAAAAACCAAGTGTGCTAGGGAATGGAAGAAATATAGAAGGCAAAGGACCCAGGAGAATAAGGAGAGCAGTCGTAGAGCCAGAAACGAATATGCACAGATATGAAGGGAGGCCCAAAGACAATATGAAAATGACATAGCAGCGAAAGCCAAATCTGACCCGAAACTGTTGTACAGCCACATCAGGAGGAAAACAACAGTCAAGGACCAGGTAATCAGGCTAAGGAAGGAAGGAGGAGAGACAACAAGAAATGACCGTGAAGTATGTGAGGAACTCAACAAGAGATTCAAAGAAGTGTTCACAGAGGAGACAGAAGGGGCTCCAGAAAGACAGAGAGGTGGGGCACACCACCATGTGCTGGACACAGTGCACACAACCGAGGAAGAAGTGAAGAGGCTTCTGAGTGAGCTAGATACCTCAAAGGCAATGGGGCCAGATAACATCTCCCCATGGGTATTGAGAGAGGGAGCAGAGGCGCTATGTGTACCCCTAACAACAATATTCAATACATCTATCGAAACAGGGAGATTGCCTGAGGCATGGAAGACAGCAAATTGTAGTCCCAATCTTTAAAAAAGGAGACAGACATGAAGCATTAAACTACAGACCAGTGTCACTGACATGTATAGTATGCAAAAATCATGGAGAAGATTATCAGGAGAAGAGTGGTGGAACACCTAGAAAGGAATGATCTCATCAACAGCAGCCAACATGGTTTCAGGGACGGGAAATCCTGTGTCACAAACCTACTGGAGTTCTATGACATGGTGACAGCAGTAAGACAAGAGAGAGAGGGGTGGGTGGATTGCATATTCTTGGACTGCAAGAAGGCGTTTGACACAGTTCCACACAAGAGATTGGTGCAAAAACTGGAGGACCAAGCAGGGATAACAAGGAAGGCACTACAATGGATCAGGGAATACTTGTCAGGAAGACAGCAGCAAGCCATGGTACGTGGCGAGGTGTCAGAGTGGGCACCTGTGACCAGCAGGGTCCCACAGGGGTCAGTCCTAGGACCAGTGCTGTTTCTGGTATTTGTGAACGACATGACGGAAGGAATAGACTCTGAGGTGTCCCTGTTTGCAGATGATGTGAAGTTGATGAGAAGAATTCACTCGATCAAAGACCAGGCAGAACTACAAAGGGATCTGGACAGGCTTCAGACCTGGTCCAGCAATTGGCTCCTGGAGTTCAATCCCACCAAGTGCAAAGTCATGAAGATTGGGGAAGGGCAAAGAAGACCACGGACGGAGTACATATCGTAGGGGTTCTTAAATGGAGATATCGAGGGTTGAAGGTAGACACCCTTGTTGGATGGTTACGATATATTGTCAGACTGAGATGATGGGAACTGGAGCCCAGTGCCTTGCCTGTCTTCGCCTGTTTGTCTACACTGAGTGAGGCCGGGGCAGAGGTACGAGCATACACATGTGCACCCCGTGACGTCACACAAAGTCACAGGCCTACAAGGGATCTCCTATCTAAAGCACATGGATGATACTAATATGCTATGCTATATAACACAGGGATCAGCAACTATGCTGACAGCTCGGTCATATAACGTATGTCGTCTCGACATACACTACTATCTATAGGCTGAACAGGCAGGCGGTTCTGGGCTGATTCTATACAATAACAAATTCATATATAACTTAGAACTAATGGATGGTATCATAACGGATTTTACGTAATGGGTGTTAACGTAATCATTACAAACTATAAGAACAAATCATTGTACAATATGAGTGGAATTGATCGATCGATCTGTATTCAAGCACTCTACGGATTTCCGAGGAAGAATAAATATATAATATATATATATATATATATATATATAATATATATATATATATATATATATATATATATATATATATATAAATATATATATATATAATATATAATATATATATACAAGGTGAAATTAACAGCAAAGGCATCTGGTGCACTCAGACTATTACTGTCAATTCTCAGAATACGGAGGGAACGTGAATACGAAAAAAAAAAAAAATTCTTTTGAAAAACTTATCAGTTAATAACAAACAGTTGACAATTTACTTCATCTGGGACATCTAGTTATACAGACTATGTACATTTAAACCCAATTCTGCGAGGGTGAGGTTTACATATGCAGAATGGTTATCATCTCTGGGAGGATCGAATTCCTCTGCAATGGCTAACAGCTGCACTCTAACAGCACCTTTCAAGGCAGGTGAAATTGCCGACCTAGAAAATGTACAGAGAACTTTCACGGCGCGCATAACGGAGATAAAACACCTCAATTACTGGGAGCGCTTGAGGTTTCTAAACCTGTATTCCCTGGAACGCAGGAGGGAGAGATACATGATTATATACACCTGGAAAATCCTAGAGGGACTAGTACCGAACTTGCACACGAAAATCACTCACTACGAAAGCAAAAGACTTGGCAGACGATGCACCATCCCCCCAATGAAAAGCAGGGGTGTCACTAGCACGTTAAGAGGACCATTAACAATAAGTGTCAGGGGCCCGAGACTGTTCAACTGCCTCCCAGCACACATAAGGGGGATTACCAACAGACCCCTGGCAGTCTTCAAGCTGGCACTGGACAAGCACCTAAAGTCAGTTCCTGATCAGCCGGGCTGTGGCTCGTACGTTGGTTTGCGTGCAGCCAGCAGCAACAGCCTGGTTGATCAGGCGCTGATCCACCAGGAGGCCTGGTCACAGACCGGGCCGCGGGGGCGTTGACCCCCGAAACTCTCTCCAGGTAAACTCCAGGTAAACATGCCTTGACTGAGGGAGATCTAAACGAGTATCTACAAAAGATACTTGTGGGTTTCTCATTACTTGTCGAGTACGCAAGGAGTAATGACATTCAGGTTGAGTATCTGACTGAGTATCTGAGGTAGAGGGTACAGAGTCAAGAGGATTTTCAGCATCTGTCATATTAGTCTGGGTAGCCATATCATCAACATCGCATACTAATTTCATACAATCTAAATGCGATTCTTTGTACTTGCCCGTACTAATTTCTCTAACATTATACTTATTACCAGAGATATATTCTACAACTCGATAAGGTCCAACAAACTTTTGATCGAGCTTAGGCATTTTGGATGTTTTGTTGAAATTTGTCAGCATTACTCTTGAACCTACTTTGACTTTTGACGGCTTAGCACGGCTATTAGTTACTCTAGTAAATTCTGCTGTTGATTTATGAAGTGTTTCACGGATTCTTCTAAAAACACTCTGAGCCATGCTGGTACGAGTTGCTACGAAATCATCAGGGTTGTAATTAGGTTTCGGAGTGGAATATAACAACTCATAGGGTAAACGCTTGTCTACACCATACAATGCATAATGTGGAGTATCACCTATGGAAACATTGTAAGCAGAATTTATGGCACATTGAACATCTGGTATGACTTCATCCCAAGTTTCACTATTGGGGTTGATAGTGGCTCTCAGGACATCAAGTACCTTTTTATTGGTTCTTTCGGCTAACCCATTGCTAGCAGGATGATGAGGAACAATGGTGGATTTAGAGATCTTGTATAAAGTACACAAATTTTCAAGAATCTCATTACAGAATTCACCTCCATTATCTGTTACTAAGGATTTAGGGGTGGTATGCCTGCAGATAATGCGTTCTTTAAACGCTTTAGCTACTGTCTCTGCAGTCTTATCTGCAATAGGAACTAACTCACAATATCTGGTGAAATGGTCTACCATAACACACAGATGTTTGTTGCCTTGGAGGGAACATTTAAAACTGGTTAACAAGTCAAGGGCAACTCTTTCCCACGGTTCGCTAGTGGTTGGGTACACTTGGATTGGGTTAGGACCATTGACATTTCCTTTATGTTGCATACAGACACTACATTTCTTAACATACTCGGAAATGTCAGTTGCCATACGTGGCCAAAAGTATTTCATTCTGGCTTGTTTCACAGAACGATCCATACCAGGGTGTGCAACACCTGGTGCATCATGAACTAGCTGTAGAGCTACGTTCACTAGTGACTGTGGAATTACTAATTCTTCTGCTAGGAGTACTCAACTCGACTATTCGATACAGTAATTCTTGGCTCATTACAAAGTCACTAATGGGTGCTGGTGGCTTCACAGTAAGAATATGATCTTCCTGGAGCAGGAATCGAATCACACCAGAACACAAGGGATCGGTTCTTTCTTTCTGGAGGAATGAACAAACTCGGTGGAGTGGATGACTCCCCCCGGTTGAAAAAATTAACGCTTTAACACGCAATATGAGCAAGGGAGAACGAATCTACTATCTCAAACTGCAAGCACAGGAGAAAATAAATGAACACGGTCAACAATGCTGATATTCAATCTGAGTCGCACACAGTGACACGAGGTATCAGCTATAAGAAACTACACTTACAAACGTTAGCAACACGTGAAAGTTACTCGAGAAATAACTTCTTACAATGCACTGATCACTGTCAACTAGGATGGGATCACCATCTGGAACATTAGGAACAACAACAGACACTCTAGTGAGAACACTAGCTGTAACAGAGACGTCTTTCTGCAGACAGCATGTCACATCAACAAGAGATGGCATTACTAGTTTCAAGTAATCGTTTTCTGACAAGGCATCCCCTGTGGAGAAACTACTACTCGAACTAGCAGTCATTGCAGGGATAGGTTGTGCACTCAAGGCAGTCTGAGTGTCCTCGGACACTTGAGGCAACGGAACACTATCCTGCAAGTCTGAAGGTATAGGTGGAACACAGATGGGAGTGATAGAATTACTAGTGCCTGACCGCTCGGCTACGTTAATAAGTAATGAACGAATCTATAGGAACTTAATCTGAACTTCACATTTCGCAGCACTTTAACAAATCTCAGATACAAGCTGTGAGAACAAACACATTGCTCAAGGGCTAGGTATTGTCTTTCAGTCAGTAAGGAAATGTTGGTACTGTGGACTGATTCATATTGACTTTGACTGGCATGATACACTAAGTGAACATTCAAAAGTGACTGGGACATCTTCTCAGTGAACTTACTCAAGTGCATAAGGCAAGAAAAATGGAGAGAATGACACAATAAGCTTAAATGGAAGAAAATGCTTAACTATTCTGCATAAGTAATTAAAAATTGACAGGTCACACAGTAAGTAAAGAACTCACACAAGAAAAACATACAACTGAATGCACAACCCTTGAAAATCAAGAGAACTTGTACTTTACTCAAATCTGATTTGCTCAACTTTTACTTTAAATTGAATGAATGGCACAGTGAGTTGTCTTTACTTTCAATGCAACAGGGAAATACACAATAAAATGATGAAATGGACTCAATAAAACAGTCTAAGGGGCCAGAGACTACAAACCTCACTCAAGGAAAAAGATCTTGGGGTGAGTATAACACCAGGCACATCTCCTGAAGCGCACATCAATCAAATAACTGCTGCAGCATATGGGCGCCTAGCAAACCTCAGAACAGCATTCCGACATCTTAATAAGGAATCGTTCAGGACCCTGTACACCGTGTACGTTAGGCCCATATTGGAGTATGCGGCACCAGTTTGGAACCCACACCTAGCCAAGCACGTAAAGAGACTAGAGAAAGTGCAAAGGTTTGCAACAAGACTAGTCCCAGAGCTAAGAGGTATGTCCTACGAGGAGAGGTTTAAGGGAAATCAACCTGAACGACACTGGAGGACAGGAGAGATAGGAGGGACATGATAACGACATACAAAATACTGAGAGGAATTGACAAGGTGGACAAAGACAGGATGTTCCAGAGATTGGACACAGTAACAAGGGGACACAGTTGGAAGTTGAAGACACAGATGAATCACAGGGATGTTAGAAGTATTTCTTCAGCCACAGAGTAGTCAGTAAGTGGAATAGTTTGGAAGCGATGTAGTGGAGGCAGGATCCATACATAGCTTTAAGCAGAGGTATGATAAAGCTCACGGTTCAGAGAGAGTGACCTAGTAGCGATCAGTGAAGAGGCGGGGCCAGGAGCTCGGACTCGACCCCCGCAACCTCAACTAGGTGAGTACATACACACACACACACACACACACACACACACACACACACACACACACACAACACACACACACGCACACACACACACACCACACACACACACACACACACACACACAAAACAAACACACAAAAACAGAAGAATTCATTCAATCGAAGACCAGGCAGAACTACGAAGGGATCTGGGCAGGCTGCAGACCTGGTCCAACAATTGGCTCCTGGAGTTCAACCCCACCAAGTGCAAAGTCATGAAGATTGGGGGAAGGGCAAAGAAGACTGCAGACGGAGTACAGTTTAGGGGGCCAGAGACTACAAACCTCACTCAAGGAAAAAGATCTTGAGGTGAGTATAACACCAGGCACATCTCCTGAAGCGCACATCAACCAAATAACTGCTGCAGCACATGGGTGCCTAGCAAACCTCAGAACAGCATTCCAACATCTTAATAAGGAATCGTTCAAGACCCTGTACACCGTGTACGTTAGGCCCATATTGGAGTATGCGGCACCAGTTTGGAACCCACACCTAGCCAAGCGCGTAAAGAAACTAGAGAAAGTGCTAAGGTTTGCAACAAGACTAGTCCCAGAGCTAAGGGGTATGTCCTACGAGGAGAGGTTAAGGGAAATCGACCTAACGACACTGGAGTACAAGAGAGATAGGGGGGACATGATAACGACATATAAAATACTGAGAGGAATTGACAGGGTGGACAAAGACAGGATGTTTCAGAGATGGGACACAGCAACAAGGGGACGCAGTTGGAAGTTGAAGACACAGATGAATCACAGGGATGTTAGGAAGTATTTCTTCAGCCACAGAGCAGTCAGGAAGTGGAATAGTTTGGGAAGCGATGTAGCATGCAGGATCCATACACAGCTTTAAGCAGAGGTATGATAAAGCTCACGGTTCAGGGAGAGTGACCTAGTAGCGACCAGTGAAGAGGCAGGGGCCAGGAACTAGGACTCGACCCCTGCAATCTCAACTAGGTGAGTACAACTAGGTGAGTACACACACACACACACACACACAAGCGGGGTTCCACAGGGGTCAGTCCTAGTACCTGTGCTGCTTTTGGTATATGTGAATGACATAACGGAAGGGATAGACTCAGAAGTGTCCTTGTTTGCAGATGATGTGAAGTTAATGAAGAGAATTAAATGGGTCGAGGATCAGGCAGGACTACAAAGAGACCTGGACAGGCTACAAGCCTGGTCCAGCAACTGGCTCCGTGAATTTAACCCTGCCAAATGCAAAGTCATGAAGATCGGGGAAGGGCAAAGAAGACTGCAGACACAGTATAGTCTAGGTGGCCAAAGACTGCAAACCTCACTCAAGGAAAAAGACCTTGGCGTGAGTATAACACCGAGCATATCTCCTGAGGCGCACATCAGTCAGATAACTGCTGCAGCATACGGGCGTCTGGCAAACCTAAGGATAGCGTTCCGATACCTCAGTAAGAAATCGTTCAAGACTCTGTACACCATTTACGTCAGGCCCATACTGGAGTATGCAGCACCAGTTTGGAATCCACACCTGGTCAAGCACGTCAAGAAATTAGAGGAAGTGCAAAAGTTTGCAACAAGACTAGTTCTAGTGCTACGGGGATTGTCCTATGAAGAAAGGTTAAGGGAAATTGGCCTGACGACACTGGAGGACAGGAGGGTCCGGGGAGACATGATAACGACATGTAAAATACTGCGTGGAATAGACAAGGTGGACAAAGACAGGATGTTCCAGAGATGGGACACAGAAACAAGGGGTCACAACTAGAAGTTGAAGACTCAGATGAGTCAAAGAGATGTTAGGAAGTATTTCTTCAGTCATTGAGTTGTCAGGCAGTGGAACAGCCTAGAAAGTGACGTAGTGGAGGCGGGAACCATACATACTCTTAAGACGAGGTTTGATAAAGCTCATGGAGCAGGGAGAAAGAGGACCCAGTAGCAATCAGTGAAGAGGCTGGGTCAGGAGCTATGACTCGACCCCTGAAACCACAAATAGGTGAATACACAAATAGGTGAGTACACACACACACACACACACACACACACACACACACACACACACACACACACACACACACACACACACACACACACACACACACACACACACACACACACACACACACACACACACACACACACACACACACACACACACACACAGGCCCATACTGTAGTATGCAGCATCAGTTTGGAACCCGCACCGGGTCAAGCACGTTAAGAAATTAGAGAAAGTGCAAAGGTTTGGGACAAGGTTAGTTCCAGAGCTAAGGGAAATGTCCTATGAAGAAAGGTTGAGGGAAATCGGCACGACAACACTGGAGGACAGGAGGGATGGGGCGACATGATAACGACATACAAAATGCTGCGTTTAATAGACAAGATGGACAAAGACAAGATGTTCCAGAGAGGGGACACACAAGGGGTCACTCTTGGAAGTTGAAGACTCAGATGAGCCACAGGGATGTTAGGAAGCATTTCTTCAGTCATAGAGTGGTCAGGAAGTGGAATAGTCTGCCGAGCGATGTAGTGGAGGCAGAAACCATACATAGCTTTAAGACGAGGTATGATAAAGCTCATGGAGCAGGGAGAGAGAGGACCACCTAGTAGCGTTCAGTGAAGAGGTGGGGCCAGGAGCTGAGTCTCGACCCCTGCAACTACAATTAGGTGAGTACACACATGAACTATTAAATCTCTGCACCAAATTCACTTTAAAACTAGCAAATATTAGAGCCTACAAGACTAGAAAATACCCTAGACCTCATCTTCACTAACAACGACGATCAGATATGTAATATAACCATAACAAAGACAATACACTCAGATAAAAACATAATAGAGGTACAGACATATATGCACAGGGCTCTTGATCAGCAAAATATGATCAAAATTCACAAAATTTAACTTCAATAACAAAAACATACAAGAGGAGTAAGTCAACTATATCCTCGATGAAACAAGCTTGCAAGATATCCTAAAAAAACACGGATCCGAACCTTTGCTTAGAAAATATTAACTCTGGCACTTGAGGTCTGCTCAAGGCACATTCCATTAAGAAAAAGAAAGAAGATGTAAACTAGACAGAGAGAAATGCTCTCTATACAGACAAAGGCTAAGAATCACAGAGCTGCTGAGAGGAGCCAAAATATCTGAAATACAAAGGGAGGCACTGGTCAGAGAAATAGCTTAAGGAATCTTATAGGAGAGAAGAGTCTCAGGAAAAACTAAAAGCCATAAAGAAAATTGAAAAAAAAAATACTTCTATTATGCCAAATCTAAGGGTAAAACAACATCCACTATTGGGCCCCTGCTTAGGAGAAATGGGACATAGACAGATGACAGCAAAGAAATGAGTGAGATACTAAAATCTCAATACGACTCAGTATTCAGCGAGCCATTACCCAGACTAAGGGTCAACATTCTAAATCAATTCTTTATGATCGAGACGTAAAATATTGTCATCTCAAAAATCTCTGATATTATCCTAACACCAGAAGACTCTGAAAAGGCCCATGCATGAAAAAGACATGCCCATGCATTCTGCCCCAGTCCCAGACTCATGGAACTCTGTGTTCATCAAGAACTGCAAGAAGCCCCTGTCACGTGCCTTCAGCATTCTATAGAGAGGGAGCATGGACACAGGGGTCATCCCACACTCACTAAAAAAACAGACATAGCCCCACTCTACAAAGGTGGCACTAAAGCAATTGCAAAGAACTACAGACCGATAGCACTAACATCCCATATAAAAATCTTTGAAAGGGTTCTAAGAAGCAAGATCGTTAACCACCTAAATACCCATCAGTTACACAACCCAGGGCAACACGGATTTAGAGCAAATCGCTCCTGTCTGTCCCAGCTACTGGACTACTATGACAAGGTCCTGGATGCTGTAGAGGATAAACAGAATGCAGATGTAGTATACACAGACTTTGCAAAAGCCTTACCCAAGTGCGACCACGGTGTAGTAGCACACAAAATGCGAGATAAACGAATAACAGGAAAAGTGGTAGATAGATCTATAACTTCCTAACAAATAGAGCACAAAGAGTAATAGTAAACAAAGTAAAGTCTGAGGCAGCTACACTGAAAAGCCCTGTTCCACAAGGCACAGTACTCGCTCTCATCCTATTCCTCATCCTCATTCTGACAGACAGAGATGTAAGTCTTCCTTTGCGGATGACACCAGAATTGCCATGACAGTGTCCTCAATCGAAGACACAGCAAGACTACAAGTGGAAATCAACCAAATCTTCAAATGGCCCACTCAGAACAATATGAAGTTCAATGAAGGGAAATTTCAGCTACTCAGATGAAGAAATTAAAACTGTATCAGAGTACACAACAAATTCTAACCATGCAATATAGCGAAAAAGTAATGTGAAGGACCTGGGAGTGATAATGTCAGAGGATCTCACCTTCAAATACCACAACAATGTATCTATCGCATTTGCTAGAAAAATGATAGGATGGATAATGAGAACCTTCAAGCCCATGATGATTCTCTTCAAATCGCTTGTTCTCTCTCTAGGCTGAAATACTGCTGTACACTAACTGCCCCCTTCAAGGCAGGCAAAATTGCTGACCCCCAGTACCAACAATACCACCAGTCCGATGATATTCTTCTTTGCAACTATACAGGGTCTAAAGCCAGCAACAAACAACAAAATACCTTTCATCCGTGGACTGCTTGCAGAAGCAAAGGCAATGTTCGCGGCTTTCACTGAGACCCACATGAAGGATCACTTGGACAACGAAATATGGATCCCAGGTTACAACCTATATAGATGCGACAGAGTGAACAGGCAAAAGGGGGGGGGGGAATTGGCCTGTACATTGCAGAGTCACTTGTGTGCACAGAACTGCTGAATGCCTCAAATGATGTAGTGGAAGTTTTAGCAGTAAAGATCGAGAACCAAAACCTAGTCATTGTGGTAGTCTACAAGCCTCCGGATGCAA
>NW_026467008.1:0-13476 GCF_026875155.1 Cherax quadricarinatus
TATAAAATTAATATAATCGAGCATTGAATAAAACAATAACAAGAAGTACCTGCAGCTAAATCTTAGACCTACATATATGCAATAAACAGCCCTTACCTACTTAGCGAGCTTAACGTCACCAAACACCTATTCCAAAGTAATTCAAAATAAAACAACCCTGGACATGCTTGTTAACACAATAGACCAAATTCCTATGAAATATAAATCATCACAAGGCCCATGACACTATATAAACCACCAGAGAAGATGCCTAAGCCACCAATCCCTGACAGTGTAATAATTATCCAATTACCAAAAAATATATATATGACTTACATGTGGAACTAAACTGAAATCGGGGTGACTTTGACCGAATTAAAAGATGAATTAACCCGCAAGGAACACAACCTTGTCTCGAATTCATGCTCTCACATACTCCACTCACACATCACATACAACACAACCTCCACAACCTTACCTTACGCACCATTCACTAAAGGAGACCAGCCCCTTGCCCACCCCATGATCCCAGACGAGTTTCGCCACAGAGAGGTTACAATAACCCTCCGAGAAACTGGGCTCCCAACGCCCACCTTAGATTAATCTATTCCTACACATTGTTCTATAGAACCTAGCTGCTAATGCTTTTATCCTCAACTGCCCTTTAATATCCCTCATTCCCTAAGAAACATGCAAATAATCTGCCATAACATACATCAAAGCCCTTCCCACTTCTCGTGATACCCCACTGACATCCATCGACAAGGTCCTAAGAAACGACCAACTCCCCCCCCCCCCAACAACCTGATAACACCTGCCATCCAGACCCTCACCCCGCAAAGACTAGCAAAAATATACCACATGATAGGCCGTTTCCTCCTCCCCACAAAACAAGCATGTTGCCTCCCTCACCAACCCCATTTTATGCAACACATGCTTGGAAGCTACTACCCTCAGGAGGAAACGGTATACCAACTCCCTGACCCTTGCTGGTATCCTAAGCAGCCTGAACTCCCTCCATATCACCTGAGAGTTATGCATGGGGTACACAGCAACCCCCTGTAAGACACCCCTTCCCCACACCACACCTACCAATGTTTTAACCCTCAATATTGAAACCTGTCGCACTGTCAACAAGAACCTCAGCAAATCCTCGCAATTCCTCAAGTCCCTGCCACTCACCAGTTTCTAGCATCCCTCATCACCCTATCCACCCTAAGACCCCCTCCCCCACCCTAATATACCTCTGCTTAATATATAAGGCCATCACCCTAGGCCAACAATCGTAGGCCCCCCTGTTTCACATCCGTCATAACCACCTCCTTAGATAACCAGGCCCTCCCAAACCCCCACACAAACCTCAAAACCCTACTCTGTATTTCCTGAATGTCCTGCATCGCAAAGGGAACACCTCTGCCACACCCCATACCTTACTATACACAAGCAAGTTAATAACCAAAGCCCTCTGCTGTAATGCCACTTCACTAACCCTCAAACCTTTAAGCTTGCCCATAACCCTACTCATGACTAGTTCAGAGTTGATCCTCCTGCAATCCTGCACCTGCGCCATATACCATATCCCACAAACCCTAAGTCTGTAACCAACTGACCATCCCATCTCCTCCCCCAATCTCCCCCCAACCCAAGTCCCTACCTCCAACAACCTCGACTTTGCAAGATTAACTTCCATATCCAAAACATCCCCAAAACTCTTAATCACCTCACCCACCCTTCTCAAAAACCCCCATAAATTACCAGAACGTGGTTTAATCAGCATAACCTTAAAATTTCCCCCCTTTGCGGGGCCCCCTCAAACCCCGGAAATTTCCTCCCCCACAGCCTCAAAGAAAGGATGCTGCCACATGCAAAAGAGAAAATGGAGAGTGGGGGCCAACCCCCTCCCCTTAACCCCTGTTCCTTCAGCACGGGCCCTCCCCACCCTTTTCCCCTTTAAACCGCACCCTCAAAAACTGCCCCTCTTTATGATTTGTGCACCCTTCCCCATACCCCCTCCAAAAACCCCTTCCCCAAAAACAGACCCAAAAAAAAATTTCCCTCTTCAAACCTGAGCCACCCCCAAAACCAAGGACGCCCCCTAGGGCAGTTTTCTATAAAATCCCTTATCCTACGGGCCCCAGGGCGGATTAAGAAGTTTCCGGGCCCTAGGCTATTCAGTTTTGGGGGCCCCCCTTTTGGTTACGGGTAACCCGAAGCGCCCCCTTTCCAGCTTGGGGGTGGGGGGGTCGGTCTAAAGCCTTTTTAAAGGTCAAATTAAAATACTTTTGGGGCTATTTAGATTTTTTTTAAATAAGGAAATTTACATCAAGAAAACCAAAACCATTTAATCAGCCTTTATAACTATCTTTTTTTAAATCATGCTTTTTTTAAAGAGAAAAAAATCAAGCAGCATAGTTTTATTTGTTTGGGGGCTTTTAAAAAGTAGGGGACTCATGTCCTATTATATTCAGCAAAAACCATTTACACTATTTTTTCCCTTTATAAATCCCCGGGCCCATTATTGTTTTCATTGCTCATGCATAAGACTATAAAAATATATAAACTCAAAAAAAGTAAAAAATTTGTTTTATTCACGGCACTTTTAAATAAATTTTTTTCGGGGTTTCATATTGGCAAAAATCAAAAATTTATTTTTCTAAAATCTTTATTTTTTTGTTAGATCGGACCCCAAGGGTAAAACAAGGCTGGGTTTTACAAAAATTTGTTTGGGTCTTTGTTGAACGGGGGTGGTTTTTCACTTTTTAAAAAACAAAAAAAATGAACTTTTCCCCTTTAAAAAAAACGATAGTAGCGGAAGGGGTTAGGTAAAGGGGGATAAAATATTTTAACATTGGGAAGGTTTTGAGATACCTGCTTTTCTTAAATGTTTAAAAAGCAGCTGAGGGCGAACATTTTTCGGTGGAGTTTTAATTGTTTTATATACCCAAAAAAAATAAAAATATTTCTTTAAAAAAATGTTTTCCTAAACCATCTGCTAAAAGGTGTTGTTGCAACTTTAATGCAGTTTCTCTAAATTTTTGGGATCTGGCTAGTAGTAATTTTAACAGAAACCCCAAACTTGTCATTGGGATTCTGGTAGATTTCTTTTTTTTCACCAATTCTGTAATCGGGAAAATCCGAAGGGAGGGAATTTATTTTTGTGTTTACATTTCTGCCTTGGTAGAAAACACAATTTCATTGTCTGGCTCTTAAAAATTTGGGTTTTCCTTTTCCTGCCCGCGATGATCAGCCCGGAAACTGAAAGTCTTTCACCAGCAGTTTAGCTTTCTCTTCAAAATTTCAAAAGTTTATCATTGGGAAAGTGAGGCTTAAAAATTTCCAAAAAGTTGAATAGGGGTTAGAACAAGTAGCCATTTAAATTTCAATTTTCTGAAGTTTTCTTGTTCTTTGGGTTTTTAAAAACAGTTCCAGTTTTACAGCCCCAAAGACAGGGAAGGCCAATTAAAAATTTCCCAAATTTTTGTCCCTAAGCTGGTGCTTCCTTCTTTTTGTTGCTTTGGTCTTCATCCTCTGCTATTTGGTTTAAAAAGCGGGAAACTATTTCGAAAAACTGTTTTAAAAAATGTGTTGCATCTTGCTGCACTGACCCCCTTGTTTTTTGATAATATTTGATGCCTTTCTCCATGAATGGTTGATTGATTTTTACTCCACCAAAGGCATTAAAAAGAAGGCTTGTAAAAGCCCAAAAAAATTAAACTGCAGCAACAAAACCCACCCCGGGCCGCACATGACCCAACAAGATTAAGAGAATGTGCTAAAGCAGGGAAACATTTTCAGAAGGGGGGTTGATTTTCTTGATACGGGCTTGCAATCCCTTTTTTACCCGACATGTTACTTTTCATTGTCATAGCTTTGGGCCCCGGCCCAAACCATAATAGAGATCATGTTCAAGAGGTTCCAAATACTACATTTTCATTTTTTCTCCTCTTTGGGCCCGAAAGAGGGAAAGAAAATTTTTTAAAAACCTCTACGGCTTACCCCTGGAGTTGACAAAGTGGGAAAAATTGGGAAAGTCAATTTATTGTATGTGAAATATCTGGTGTTGAATCTTTCACTTATTGCAAAAAATATTTTGCTTTTTTTTCCCGCTGCTTTTAAAGTTTTTTGAGGACCTTTTATTTATCAGGGTTTAATAAAATTTATTGCATTTTAAATAGGTTTTCATTTTTAAAAACAGGCCTCTTTTGCATTCCCCAAAGGGGCCCCTGACACTTTTTTTTGCTAAGAATGGGATCGAATTGTGCTAAAAAAGTTCTATGATCCCTAGGAAATTGCCATTGTTTTTCCCAACCCAAAAAACCCCAATTTTTTTCCCCCGGGGGAAAACAAATCCCCCTTTGAGCTAAAAAATTTTTTTAACCCGCAAAACTCTTTTTTAGAAAATTTTTTCCCCAAAAAGTGCACTCTTTTTTAGTTTGATTTTCCAAAAGGGGAAATCCAATAAGCCTTTTCTTTTTGCACGAAAAACACTGGCTAAAAAGGGGCTCCTGTGAGTGGTGCTGTTTTTATGTTTTCCCCGGAAAAGTTGGGAATTTTTTCCCGTCATTGAACACCTTTTTGTGAAGGGGTTTTTTTTTGGTTTTGAAATTTGTTGCATGCTGAAAAAGGTTTCACTTTTCTGAGCTTTCAGGGGTTACAATCCATGATCTTTTCCAGTTTCTGAATTTTTCAAGGGTTTTTATAAAAAATAGATGCTTTTTAAAAAAACGGGGGACTTCCATCATTAAAACCTTTCGAATTTCCTAAAAATCCAAAAGTTCAGAGTTTGACTGAAGTTTTTCTGCAATGAAAGCAATTTCGTAGAGAATCTTGGGTTTCCCTTTGGCCATGAAGGAAAGGGTTTTTTAAAACAAATTTCCCGTGGGGTTGGGAAAAGTTTCCCTTGAGAAAATTGAGAGGGGATACCAAAAAAAAAGTAGATGCTGGTGGAAATAATGGAGGGGGGGGCTTTTGTATGTCTGACTATTTGCAGAAATTTAACTGTACCTTTTGGGAACACGAAACGGTTTTTGTGAGCATGTCTGTGATCTTTTCCCGCTTTCCCACATCTTTCTTTTTCTGTTGTTCTTCTTTAATTTTCTTTTTTTTCTGTTTTGGGCCCCCCGCTTTAAAAAAAGTCCAACATCACGTTTACGAGATGCCATAATGAGGATGTATCACGTCTGTTAATCATTTCAAATACAAAATTTTTCCCCAAACAAATTTTTTATTAAATTTTTTTTTTATTTAAATTTTTTTTTTTGTCCCAATTTTGGGGGGGTTTGGGCCCTTTTTGCCCCTTTCCTTGGCTGTGCATCAAAAAATTTTAAAACGTTTCCCGGGAAAAGGGGTATATCGAAATTTTACCATTGATTAGGTTGTGATTTGGGCTACGAATATTTACTAAATTTATCCTCTTGATCTCCAATTTACTTAAAAGGGAAACATTTTTGAGTCCATCGGAAAACGATTTGTTTGGAAACATCAATCCCAAATTTTGGGTCTGTTACTGAAAAAAGATAAAGACTTAAAAACAGGACAAAGTGTTTTAAAAAAATAAAAAACGGAAGTCAGTTTGCGTTTTTAGGTTTTTCTTTATAATATTTTTACCAAAAAGGGGTCTTTACTCGTCCATGCTCTTTACTGGTCAAGTAACCCTATCAGGTACCTCCCTTAACATTTAGAGGCGAAAACAAACATTTATCCATACACATCAATGTCTATCAACAATTCAAGTTAATTTTGTCACAGTACAAGTCTAGATAACGTGTAATTACTACAGAAAATTGGAGAGGAATCTCCCATACTCACCCATTAGCGGGAAAACACAGCTGTTCTGAATGTAAACAAAGGGTGTTGAGTGTTGCCATCTATGGTTAGGTTTATTTATTTTCATTTTATTTTATTTCATTATTTTTTTTGTTTTGATTAATTTTTAAAAATCAATTTTACTCTCCAAACACTTGAACTTTTTAGGTAGGGACCCCTTTGCACTTGCACCATGTGCGCAGTCTTGGATGAGCCCCTGAACCCCTTGGACCGCGGGGCCCCCAAATGCGCGGGCCCTAGCAAATGCCTAGTTTGCCTATGCGGTAATCCGGCCCTGACTGTGCCCATTCTTTATACTTCGTCCTGGGATTCCATACTGACCTCTATGTATGACAGCCCCAATTACCTTCTTTAATCTATTACCCAATATCTTTGCAAAAATTTTATAATCTGAACACATTAATGACAACGGATGATAATCACCCAAACTCTTCCCCTCCCTCCCCTTCAGCACCAAGACAACAATCCCAGTTCTCTGTGTTCGCCCCATCCTACCACTGCTCAACATATAATTCAGAACTGCCACTAGGCACTTCCCTCAGACTCTCCCAATGTGCTCTATAAAAATCATTAGATAAATCATCTATTCCCGGTGCCTTCCCGTGACTCAACCCATGCACCACCTCCTCCACCTCTGCTTCCGTAATGTTGCCCTCCAACATTTCCCTGTCCCCATGCCCCAAACCCAGATGAGCCCCTATTACAAAAAAACACCAATTGGTACTTCCACTTGGTGTCAGTAATATAAAAGTTTGGGATACATATATACACACTAAAATAAATTAATCTTTAATATTATATAAAACAACAATCTTTGGTCTAGAGGTATTTGTAAATAAACATCTGATAATATATACATGTTAACACTAATGAAAATATAATAAGCATTTAAAATAAATAAATAATGACCCTACAACAGGTACAACTTTCTTGACACTAAACTGTGTCATAAATATATATTAACTATGCTAAAATAAAAGAGTTTATAAATAACAATTGTATCAATAAATAATAAACAACTTCCTTATGACGCGTCGGTGTCTCTCAAGACACTTAACTGAGTTTTGATGCTCCTTCTCCACCGTGCACTTGACACCCTTTTCCTATCCGTGATATATACGCTCCAGCTCACCGTGTCACCACTTGCACCCTTTTCTCTGTGTCTCCACGACACTCCTACTCTCTGTGTCACATGACACACCCATTTCCTCTGTGACATCCACACTCTTTCTGACTTGGGTCACACGTTGACGCCTTTGTCTCTGAGCATCACCCTACCCACATAGCATCTTTTCGAAAGGGCCAGTCACATAACACTAATCAATGTACACAACACCGTATCATCTTCAGTGTCACAACACACGACAACCCTTTTCTTCTCATTGTGCCACTACAGTCCCTATAGCAAATCTCAGGTTACACTTCCCATCATTCTTTCTAAGTGCCACACTGACAGTGTTAGGGAAAAGTCTCAATAAAAGTATACGATAAAGTAACAATAGTTTCATTGCCGGCTACTTGATAAGGTATGGTAAGCTCACTCACCGCTATCCCCCCCTTTATTTCCCTCTCCCCAAAGAGAAGTTTTGCTTGCCGGCTGCTTGTTGTAAGGTAAGTTAAGTCTAGCTCCCCTATTCCCGCCTTTTTTCCGCCCCCAACCCGAAATGATAGTTGATTGCCCTGGCTGCTTGTTAAGGTAAGGAACAGTCTAGCTCCCAGCTATCCCTTCCCCTCCTTCTTCCCCACCCAAAAGGTGACCTGTGGGGCTCCGTCCAAACAGTAATACACTAGACTACACAGCTCCCAGCACTACTGTAATACATGCCTTTCCCACCTCATGTATTCTAGTGGATTTATTGTGGAAAGCTTCGCTTTTGACCATAAAAAAGTTTCATTCCTTTCATCTTGCTCTATTGACCTGTAGTAATACTTATCACCATCTTTTATGGTATTGTACTAATCAAGAAGAGTGATTTCTTAAGCAGTGGGTAACCTGTCTATCTTTTCCAGCTTGGATGACAGAGAGGGTCACCTGCCAATCAACTAGAGTAGAATTGAAGGAATGGACTAATGTACTGGAGAACGTCCCCTGTTGTATTTACTTGCCTGTGCATATGTATGAAGAATCAGGACGTAACCCTTCATCATTGCAGGCGGTACAAAACCTGGATTTCTGTCATTGTGAAGAGTTATTTAAGCGAACGAGCCCAGTGGGTGTCATCCACCACCTGCGACCCCCCCACACATCATCAGCAATGGCTACGATTATCAACCACACATAGTGCCACCAAACACCAGACATCCCAAGTTCTGATTTAATATTAGCGTTTGAATTCAGTTTACCTGATTTTACCTGGATAGAGTTCCGGGGAATTCAACGCCCCCGGCCCCGGACTGTGAACCAGGCCTCTCAGGTGGATCAGAGCCTGATCAACCAGGCAGATTTCTGCTGCTGCACGCAAACCAACGTACGAGCCACAGCCCGGGCTGATACTTCGGAACTGACTTTAGGTGCTTGTCCAAGTGCCACTTGAATAGACTGCCAGGGGTCCTGTTGTAATCCCCTTTATGATGTGGGCTGGGAGGCAGTTGAACAGTATCCGCAGGCAATCTGCCACTTATTTAAGGTTCTCTTAACGGCAGTGACTCCCCTGGCGTTTTCATTGGGGGGATGGTGCAAGTCGTTCTGCCAAGTCTTTTGCTTTCATAGTGAGTGATTCCACCGTGTGGCCGAAGTTCTGTACTATTCCCTGCTAGGATTATCCAGGTTTTACTAAAATCATGTATCTCTCCCTCCTGCGTTCCGCAGGAATACAGGTTTAGAACCTCAAGCGCCCCAAAAATTGAGGATGTTTTAATCTCCGTTATGCCGCCGTGAACGACTCCCTGTAAAATTTTTCTCTAAGGTCGGCAATTTCACCGCCTTGAAAGGATGCAGAAATCGTGTTCGCAAATATTCCAACCTATATACAGAACAAGTGACCTGAAGAGTGTCCATCATGGGCATGGCCTCCCTATTTGAAAGGTTCTCATTTGCCTCCGTCATTTTTCAAGCAGATGCGATGATACAATGTTAATGGTCCTTGAAGGTGAGATCCTCCGAGACATGATCACTCCCAGTCTTTGGAACGAGGTGTTTTCGCTCATATATTGTGGCCAGAATTTTGTTTTGTACTCTGATGAGAAGATTTAATTTCCTCATGTTTACCATATCTGAGTATTTGAAATTTTCCATCTTGAACTTCATATTGGTTTTCTTCTTGTCAGCCCACTGAAAGATTTGGTTTGATTTCCGCCTGGAGCTTTGCAGTGTCTGCAATGAAAACACTGTCATGCAGATTCGGGTGATCATCAGGCCAAAGGAAGACAACGGGATGCTGTGGCTGACATCCTTGTTCTATGTCGGATATGAGGATGCGGAACAAGATGGTAGCGTGTACTGTGCCTTGTGTAACAGAGCTTTTCACCGATCTGCCTACGGACATTACTCTGTTGACGACTACTCTCTGTGTTCTGTTAGTGATGAAATTAAAGATCCTATCGACCGACTTTTTCCCTGTTATTATTCCTTTAGCACGCATTTTGTTGCTATTACGCCATTGTCACACTTTCGAAGGCTTTTGCAAAGTCTTGTATATATTACATCAGCATTCTTTTTTCATCTAGGCATTTAGACCTTGTCGGTAGTGATCCCAATAGTTGAGACAGACAAAGCGACGACGCAGTTCTAAACCCATGATGCCTCTGGGGTGTGTAACTTGATGGGTATATCTAGATGGGTGGTGGACTTGCTTCTTTAGGACCTTCAAAGGATTTTTATGATAGGGATTTAGAGCTTATTGGTCTGTAGTTTCTTTGCAGTTGTTATTACTGTCCCCTTTGTGGAGTGGGGCTATACTGTTGTTTTTAGTAACCTGTGGGATCACCCCCGTGTCCATGTGCTCCCTCCCCATAGTGATGGAAAAGGCTTCGTTATAGGGCTTCTTGCAGTTTTGATGACAACAGCGTTCTCATGAAGTCCTGGCCTCTGGGGAAGTGCGACATGGGCCCATTCATTTATCGCCTGGTTCGAAGTCAATGCGTCTAGGATAACATCGGATATGCTTGTGTTCATCTCAAATTTTGTGGCTCAACTCATAAAAAATTCATTTTGATCTTCGACTCCAGTCCTGGTTAGCGGCTTGCTTAAAAACAGAGTCATATAAGGGACATGAGTATTTCACATCCATTTCCTAGCTGACAAACCTGTAGGACCCATTTCTTGTTTAAGTAGTGCCTTGCAATACTGGCCGTTGTTATCGTATTTTGAATTTTGGCATAAGTATACGTAGAATACTTGGGTTTCTTTCGATTTCATTTACTTGGCTTTTAGTTCCTTGCCCGCTGATTCCTACTCCAAAAGGATTCTTAAGCTTACAAGTGATCAACGTGCTTGCATTACACTCTTGACCAGTTCTCCACTGCTGCATTTCAGATATATTGACCTCTTTTAGGCCGCTTCTAATTATATTCTTTATCCTATTCGCCTTTAAAGGGAGCGCCCTCACATCTTCTGTTTTTACATCTACTCCTCCTTTTACTTAGAGGAATAAGCCTTGTGCATACATCGATGCCACCGATTTAATCTGTTCTAGCATAAGTTGGGGTCGTGTGCTACTATACTTTCCAGCTTATATCTGTTAGGACTTGTGTTTATGAACTTGGTCCCCACTTATGTTTTTGTTATATTGAAGTTGTAATTTGGTGAAATGCTCCTCGTGACTAATCTCATTATGTCGGTCTGGTGCTCCGCCATACATACTGAATCCTCAATTAATGTTTACGAGTGATCTGAGTATATTGTTTTATTGATATGGTAACCTTTCTTTTCTTATCAAGATCATCATTGTTATGAAGTGAGGTCTAGTACTTGGTTATTCTCCATGTCTAGTAGTCTCTATTATTATTAAAATTTGCGGATTAAATTGAATTTTTGTGCAGTAGATTTAAAAGCACGCGCGTGAGATTTTAGTTTTCATCAGAGCATTTCCTCTCTGGATGCTTAATACTGCAACAAATAATATTTTTGCTATAAACCTTCCCTCCATTTTAGGCTGTCCTCCCCCCCCCCGCCTATATAGTTGAATAATCAATCCCCAGAAGACAAATGTTTGGTGAGGATCTGGAAGGTTTTGCTCTCCCAGACAGTGGTCAATTTTTAACATAGTTCTGTTCCATGAATTGCTGGATGTTTTGCATCCCGGATGCTAGTAGACTACCACAATGACTAGGTTTTGTTCTCATTTTAGATTTTTCATTTTTCATTTCTTTATGGTAGGATTAATATTTCATATTTTAAGTGAGCCTTTTTATATTTAATATTTTCTAAATAATAAAGTTGTATATGTTTGTCAGTTTTTTTATTCTTTTTCTATACATTAATTGTTTTCTGAGGATAGCCACCATGAGTAAATACTGACTGAAAGTTGTTAAAACAGCAGAGTAAGCCTTCACAAGTGCGGACCTTGCCAGGATCAGTCGAATGAATCAAGATTCAACACCCAACTTGAACTTCAACGCTGCAGACCACAGACGGTTACCAACAGCCATGAGTAATCCTTCTCTATGGTTGGAGACTACAGTCCAGGTATTTAAAAGATTTAGTGATTATTATAGTCTAAAATTATTGTAAGTCAAGTCAGGCAGGATATAATATTTAATTCTGCCACCTTTTTGTTTGAGCTTGAAACGCTTTGGAGGATTAGACTCTAGGGACCCGAGATTTTCCAGTGACAATTTGTTTCATTGAGCTCTTTATTATATCAAGGGAACTGTCGTAGGACACTCTTGATTCGTTGGTGAGAATGATTGGATGGTCAAGGGACCCCATTCTACTTACTGTTTGTTCGGAGCCGGCATAGAACCCTTCGTTTTCATTAATACCTATTGTTTAATTGAAGCAGGGATCGAGCCCTCTGGTTTATTTACAGTTTTAGTGGAGCAGGAATTGAACCCTCCATTTTCTTTAATACCCGTTTCATTTCCCCTGATAGTTTAAGTTATTCTTGCAAGTATGGAGGAATACAAGTTTTGGATGAACGCTGGAAGTAAGTTAGGAATAACAGGGAAAAATTTAGAATCTTTCATTAGTGCTAAGATCCAGGAAAGACTTGAAAGAGAGAGAATTGAGATAGAAGAAAGACAGTTAGAAAGGGAAAGAGAAGAAGAAAAGGAGAGAGAGAGAATCGAAAGAGAAGAGAAAAATGAGAGAGAGAGAATTGAGAGAGAAATCCAAGAAAGACAGTTAGAAAGAGAGAGAGAGAAGACAAAAAGGAGCGTGATAGACTTGATCGTGAGGAGAGAGCTAGAGTACATGAAGAACATGTTAAATTAAGAGAACTTGAGGAAAGAGCAAAGGATAGAGAAGTTTAGGAAAAAGCTAGAGAACATAAGGAGAAAGCTAGACAACATGAGGAAAAAGCTAGAGAACTCGAGTTAATAGAGAGAGAAAAGGATCACGAGCTCGAAAAAGCTCTCCTTGAATTAGAGAATAAAAAGCTAACTCTTACACAACAACAATTAGAGGAAGGAGTAATTGAACATCATGCAGCTAGTGCACATATTCCAATACCTAATTTACCTCCCTTCACAGAGGGTGATGACATTACTTCATACATTATCAGGTTTGAAAATACCGCTACCCTTTGTGAGTGGCCTGCTGACACCTGGGCTACTAGGTTAGGAATGTTATTTTCTGGTACAGCCTTGAATATCTATGCAACTTTGTCGCATGATATCATATGTAATTATAACCTACTGAAGAAGGCAATCCTTAAAGCATGTCAAAAAACCACAAATTCTTACAGGAAAGATTTCAGGTATGCCATCTTACAGCCTGGCCAGAACTTTCAGCAGTTACAGGTAACACTCTTTCATTTGTTCGGCTTTTGGATAGAGAGTTCAGGAATTGATCACAGTTATGAATCTCTTAGAGACTTCATGGTTGCTGACCAGTTCCTGACAGCTCTTCCTCACCAGATACGAACATTCATCAGAGAATGTAACCTGATTAAAGCTGAGGAAGTTGCTGAGGCTGCTGACCTGTATGCTGAGGCTCACAATTCCTATAAAGACCTAAAGGGATCGAACCCTAAGGGCAAGGGTTCATCAGACCTTAAGAAATCAAAGCCTCTAGTGGAAAGTAAAATGACTTCTTTTATTCCTGTTTGTCATTTGTGTGGTGTTAAGGGACATAAACGTCCAGATTGTCCTTCTAAGAAGGTCCAAAAAGTTGGAAGATGTTTTAAAGACTGTAATGACCAAGCACCCTTCTGTTCAGGAACAGTTAATGGACTTAATGTATCTACCATTTTACGAGACACTGGATGCACATGTATAGTCATTTCTGATAAGCTGTTCCCTAACCTTAAAGAAATTCATTCCTCTGCTATACTTTCAGACTACTTGGGCCATACGGACACTTTTCCTACCATCCGTTGTTACATTAGGTCTAAATGGTTTACAGGTTGGTCTGAAGCCGTACTAGCTCCCATCACTTCTTGCTCCATACTAATAGGTAATGTAAAAGGTGCCTATCCAAACTCCAGTGATGGCCAAATTGCAAGTACTGCTGCAACAACATGCAAGGAACCTATAGTGACATAAAAACTGACGGTGACGACAACGAAATGG
>NW_026467009.1:0-10000 GCF_026875155.1 Cherax quadricarinatus
TTTTATGTTGGTGCTGTGTTTTATAATTTATTAGTGATATTTGTTGTTTTACTATTTTTTTTTGGTTATTTTCAGTACTGATTTTGTATATAGATACACACGTTTACACACACACGGGGCGGGACCAGGAACTATGAATCGATCCCTGCAACCACTATTAGGTGAAGACACACACTTTTCTCTCCGACCAGAGCAGGACACGAACCTGCACACTGTACAAAGTACACTTGACTTATTCCACAGTGACGCCCAGAAGACGTCACTACAACCACTGACAACTCTTTTCACGTGAAGATCAGACTTTTCCAAGCCATAAGTGGGTACACGGGAACACAGGAGTGTAGCTGGTGAGCTAGCGGTGGTTCTTACTCCACTCGCATACACGTTGACACATAAATTGGCACTTGAATGTTGTGTGAGTGACATCACCACCACTTCTGCTGGAGACTCAATGCTGTGTACACGTCACACCACCATCACTTCCTCACTCATACTCTCTCTTATTACCATTCTCCATGATCCCTCACATACACTTCCCCTCTTACACCATACTCCACATCCTCACTATCACTTCTTCCCCTATACATTACACCCAATCACTTCCTGGACTCACATTCTCCCTCTTACACCATTACCTCATCCTCCTCACTCACACTTCTCCCTCCTACACCATACTCCATCTTCCTCACTCACACTTCTTCCCTCTTACCATTACCTCCATCCTCCTCACTCGAACTTCTCTCTTTACACATTACCACCCATCCTTCCTCACTCACACTTCTCCCTCTTACACCATTACCTCCATCCTCCTCACTCACACTTCTCCCTCTTACACCATTATCTCCATCCTTTCTCACTCACACTTCTCCCTCCTGCTCCAACACCCCCACCACTATCTCCACACCAACACTTCTTTCATCTTCGTTTAGGAAGGGGATATAGAATGAATGAAAGGCGAATCATAATATAGGAAGGGGAGGTAGAATGACCTGAGGGAGGGTAGAATGACGGGAAGGGAGGTAGAATGACCTGAGGGAGGGTAGAATGACCTGAGGGAAGGTAGAATGACCTGAGGGAAGGTAGAATGACGGGAAGGGAGGTAGAATGACCTGAGGGAGGGTAGAATGACCTGAGGGAAGGTAGAATGACGGGAAGGGAGGTAGAATGACCTGAGGGAGGGTAGAATGACCTGAGGGAGGGTAGAATGACTGGAAGGGAGGTATAATAACAGTAACATGCATATAGAATGAGAAACTCAAACGGCCTCAAAATTCGCTAAGTTATAATGAGTCAAGAAATATCTTCATCATTTTCAATACTCACCGTACCTGATAACAGTCTATAACTCTGATGACTTCACTACTACCCGAAGCCCGGCCATGGTCCAGGCTCGTCTGGTACTAGCCAGGTCAACCAAGTTGTTGCTGCCCCACATATCCATCACAGCCTGGTTGATATGGTACCTGGTGAAGATACTTGTCCACCTTCCTCTTGAAGACCAATACACTTGTCCCCAGCAGTGTTTTTGATATCTTCTGGTGAGACGCTCAGTAATGTAGGGGCCATGGATGATAATGAGTTCCGTGAGTGGGTTACTTAATGGGGAGTTTAAAGCCTATCGGCTACACTAGAGGTCATTAATAGGCTGCACGTAATAATTTTCACCACCTAGAAAGAATATTTTAACACCCAAATACAGGAAATAAGAGTAAGTATATTTAGATACTGGTACACATAAATATAGTTACACAATTCTAGGTGATTACAATTATCATACACACGTAGGTAAGTGTAGATTCGCCGGTATAATCGCCCGGCCCGGGCCTTTTCCAAGAGGTGGCCCGGCAATTGGCTCCCTTCCGTGGGAGTGTCTTAGACCAGTGTCTGCCATGGGAGGAGGTACAAGTCCCTTTTTGGCCAAGGTCCCAGGCCAAGCCCCACCCCGGCCTAGGCTGGGGGGAAGTCACCTATGGGCCTACAACTAAAGGCCCAATACCCGGCCATGGGGGAAAGGCCCCAAGTTATTACTGTATTTTCGATCCCCTTCCTAGGGCCTTCTAGGCAGCAAGTACCTCTGGCATACCAGGGGTCAAATATCCTAATTTCCCTTTTTATAGCAGGAAGTATACTTGGCCCATTTAGGAACAGATTCAAGTAATTTTGGGGTTTCTAAGGACCCAAAAATCATAACTGGCCAGCCTAAACAGTAAAATACCTCCGGGCCCTATTTACGGACCCAAGTATTAACCCCAGAAGAAGCCCAAAGCCCCTCTGCCTAATTGCAAAAGCAGAGCACCAAGAAACCTACTGGCCTACTGGGCGGTCCAAGTCACCTACTGCCTATGCTAGGCACCCCCAAAATCACCTACTGGGCCTATCTAGGCAGGCCCAAGTCACCTACGGGCCCCTATCTAGGCAGCCCAAAATTTCACCTATTGGCCCTTGCTAGGCAGGCCCAAGTCACCTACTGGCCATGCTAGGCAAGCCCAAGTCACCTATTGGCCTTTGCTAGGCAGGTCCAAGTCACCTACGCCCATGCTAGGAAATCCAAGTCACCTACTGCGTCCTATTAAGCACCAGTCACCATACCCCAAGCAACCCAGCCGGGCCCCGGGTTTAAGTTCCTATTATGATAAGGGTATAGAAATCCGTTTTTGAGCCCAAAATCTGGGACCGCCCGGGGCCCCCAGTGTTTGCCCCATGGTAAAGGCCGATTATCATTTAATCAGGATTGTATCAGGGGTGTGGTTTGGTGGACCCCCGGTTTTTGTTGTGGGAGGGTGGGGGAGGGAGGTGGTTTGGGCCCCACCCTGGCCCCCAAGGGCACGGGATTAAAATTTAATCAGGATGCTATTCAGTGGTGTTTGTTTATGCTGCTGGATCACCTTTCCCGGGGGTTGTATTGGATTTTAGGGGGTTTGGAATACCCAATTTTTTGGGGCCCCAACACATTTTCCCCCCAGGGTTTGGCCCCTGATTTTTTCAGTTTACTTTCTTATTCTCCTTGTCCCCTTCCCCACTTTTTCCCCCTCCCTAGCCGCCTTCAACACACCCCCCATTTTTCCCCCCAACATTATTGTTCTCACACCCCCCCCCCTTTTCCCCCCCTTTCATCTTTCTCCACTTCCCCCCCTTTCTTAACCATCTATTTTCCCCTTCCCCCAATTTTCATTTTTCCCCCCAAACCCTCTTCCTTTTTCCCCCTTTTCCCCCCTTCTCCCACACACCCTCCTTAAATCTCCCTTCTCCCACACACCCTCCCTCATTCCCTTCTCCCACACACCCTCCCCCACCCCTTCTCTCCCACACACCCTCCCTCATCCCCCTTCTCCCACACACCCCCCCTCCCCTTCTCCCACACACCCTCCCTCATCTCCCTTCTCCCACACCCCCCCCTCATCTCCCTTTTTCCACACACCCTCCCTCATCTCCCTTCTCCCACACACCCCTCCCTAAATCTCCTTCTCCCACACACCCTCCCTCATCTTCCCTTCTTCCCACACACACCCTCCCTCATCTCCCTTCTCCCACACACCCCATCTCCCTTCTCCCACACACCCTCACCCTCCCTTCTCCCACACACCCTCCCCCCCCCCAAATCTCCCTTCTCCCACAACCCCCCCATCTCCCTTCTCCCACACACCCTCCCTCACTCCCTTCTCCCACACACCCTCCCTCATCCCCCTTCTCCCCACACCCTCCCTCACTCCCTTCTCCCACACACCCTCCCCCCATCTCCCTTCTCCCACACCCCCTTCCCTCATCTCCCTTTTTCCCACACACCCTCCCTCATCTCCCTTCTCCCACACACCCTCCCTCATCTCCCTTCCCCACACACCCTCCCTCATCTCCCTTCTCCCACACACCCTCATCTCCCTTCCCCACACACCCTCCCTCATCTCCCTTCTCCCACACACCCTCCCCTCACTCCCTTCTCCCACACACCCTCCCTCATCCCCCTTTTCTCCCACACACCCTCCCTCATATCCCTTTTTCCCACACACCCTCCTCATCTCCTTTCTCCCACACACCCTCCCCATCTCCCTTCTCCACACACCCCCTCATCTCCCTTCCCCACCCCCACCCTCTTTCCCCCCCCCCTTCTTTCTCCCACACACCCCCCCTTATTTCCCTTCTTCCCCACACCCTCCCTCATCTCCCTTCTCCCACACACCCCCCTTTCATCTCCCTTCCCACAAAACCCTCCCTCATCTTCCTTCTCCCACACACCCTCCCTCATTCTCCCTTCTCCCACACCACCCCCCCTCATCTCCCATCTCCCACACACCCTCCCTCATCTCCCTTCTCCCCACACAACCCCCTTCATCCCCCTTTCCCCACAAAAACCCTCCCTCATCTCCCTTCTCCCACACACCCTCCCTCATCCCCTTTCCCACACACCCTCCCTCATCTCCCTTCTCCCACACCCCCCCTCATCTCCCTTCTCCCACACACCCTCCCTCATCTTCCTTTCCCACACACCCTCCCTCATTCCCCTCCCCAAAACACCCTCCTCATCTCCCTTCTCCCACCACACCCTCCCTCATTTTTCCCTTCTCCCACACACCCCCCCTTCATTTCCCTTCTCCCACACACCCTCCCTCATCTCCCTTCTCCCCACACACCCTCCCTCATCTCCCTTCTCCCACACACCCTCCTTCATCCCCCCTTCTCTCACACACCCTCCCTCATCTCCCTTCTCCCCACACACCTCCCTCATCTCCCTTCCCCCCACCACCCATCCTCATCTCCCTCTCCCACACACCCCCCCTTCATCTCCCCTTCTCCCCACACACCCTCCTTCATCTCCCTTCTCCCACACCCCTCCCTCATCTCCCTTCTCCCACACACCCTCCTTCATCTCCCTTCTTCCCACACACCCTCCTTCATCTCCCTTCTCCCACACACCCTCCCTCATCTCCCTTCTCCCACACACCCCCTCCCTCATCTCCCTTCCCCCACACCCATCCTCATCCCCCTTTCTCCCACCCACCCCCCTCATCTTCCCCCACACACACCCTCCCCATTTTCATTCCCCCACACCATCTCCCTTGCAACCCCTTCCTTCTCCCACTCCCTCACTCAACTCCCTTTCCACCCCTTCCCCCCCCCTCCCTCATTCCATTCCCCCCACCGGTCAGCCAGGTCCCCCCCCCTTCACTCTTATTTGGTCACAATAATGGGGTTGACTGAACCTCGGTATTATAACAGTCATAGAAGAATGATTAAGAATAACTGCTGTAAACTTACTGTTCACACTGCCTGGCACTGACAAGAGTCTGGCTTATTACACTGCCTGGCACTGACAAGAGTCGGTCTTATTACTGTTTCACACTGCCTGGCACTGACAAGAGTGTGGCTTATTACACTGCCTGGCACTGACAAGAGTCGTCTTATTACTGTTACACTGCCTGGACTGACAAGAGTCGGTCTTATTACTGTTTACACTGCCTGGCACTGACAAGAGTCGGTCTTATTACTGTTTACACTGCCTGGCACTGACAAGAGTCGGTCTTATTACTGTTTACACTGCCTGGCACTGACAAGAGTCGGTCTTATTACTGTTTACACTGCCTGGCACTGACAAGAGTCGGTCTTATTACTATTTACACTGCCTGGCACTGACAAGAGTCTGGCTTATTACACTGCCTGGCACTGACAAGAGTTTGGCTTATTACTGTTTACACTGCCTGGCACTGACAAGAGTCGGTCTTATTACTGTTTGCACTGACAAGAGTCTGGCTTATTACTGTTTACACTGCCTGGCACTGACAAGAGTCGGTCTTATTACGTTCACACACTGGGCCTGGCCACATGACAAGAATGTTTTGGCTTTTATTAAATGTTCACCACTGCCTGGCACTGACAAGAGTCCCGGGCTTATTACTGTTTACACTGCCTGGCACTGACAAGAGTCGGTCTTATTACTGTTTACACTGCCTGGCACTGACAAGAGTCGGTCTTATTACTGTTCACACTGCCTGGCACTGACAAGAGTCGGGCTTATTACTGTTCACACTGCCTGGCACTGACAAGAGTTTGGTTTATTACTGTTTACACTGCCTGGCACTGACAAGAGTCGGTCTTTTTACGTTTACACTGCCCGGGACTGACAAGAGTCGGTCTTATTACTGTTCCACACTGCCTGGCACTGACAAGAGTCCCGGCTTATTACTGTTTTACACTGCCTGGCACTGACAAGAGTTTTTGGGTTATTACTGTTTACAAATGCTTGGCACTGGGCAAGAGTCGGTCTTATTACTGTTTAAAAACTGCCTGGCACTGACAAGAGTTTGGCTTTTTAAATGTTCACACTGCCTGGCACTGACAAGAGTCGGTCTTATTACTGTTCACACTGCCTGGCACTGACAAGAGTCGGTCTTATTACTGTTCACACTGCTTGGCACTGACAAGAGTTTGGCTTATTACTGTTCACACTGCCTGGCACTGACAAGAGTCGGTCTTATTACTGTTCACACTGCCTGGCACTGACAAGAGTTTGGCTTATTACTGTTCACACTGCCTGGCACTGACAAGAGTCGGTCTTATTATTCACACTGCCTGGCACTGACAAGAGTCTGGCTTATTACTGTTTACACTGCCTGGCACTGACAAGAGTCAGTCTTATTACTGTTTACACTGCCTGGCACTGACAAGAGTCGGTCTTATTACTGTTTACACTGCCTGGCACTGACAAGAGTTTGGCTTATTACTGTTCACACTGCCTGGCACTGACAAGAGTCGGTCTTATTACTGTTTACACTGCCTGGCACTGACAAGAGTTTGGCTTATTACTGTTTACACTGCTTGGCACTGACAAGAGTCGGTCTTATTACTGTTCACACTGCCTGGCACTGACAAGAGTCGGTCTTATTACTGTTTACACTGCTTGGCACTGACAAGAGTCGGTCTTTTTACTGTTCACAAATGCCTGGCACGACAAAGTCGGTCCTTATTACTGTTTACACTGCCTTTGGGACGACAAGATCTGGCTTATTACTGTTTACACTGCCTGGCACTGACAAGAGTTTGGCTTATTACTGTTTACACTGCCTGGCACTGACAAGAGTCGGTCTTATTACTGTTTACACTGCCTGGCACTGACAAGAGTTTTGCTTATTCGCAGTGCCATTTAAGAATGATGCAGCAGTGCCATTTTAGAACTGAAAGCAACAGTGCCATTTAAGAATGATGCAGCAGTGCCATTTTAGAACTGGAAGCAACAGTGCCATTTAAGAATGCAACAGTGCCATTTTAGAAGAAGCAACAGTGCCATTTAAGAATGCAACAGTGCCATTTTAGAACGAAGCAACAGTGCCATTTTAGAACTGGAAGAAACAGTGCCATTTAAGAATGATGCAGCAGTCCCATTTTAGAAGTGGAAGAAATAGTGCCATTTTAGAATGATGCAACAGTGCCATTTAAGAACTTGTGGTGAACAGTGAGACAATAATGATGAGATAGTGATGATAACAGTGACAGTGATAATAACTGTGACAGTGACAACAACAGTGTGACAGTGATAACAAAAGTGTCACAGTGATAGTAACAGTGTCACAGTGATAACAGTATGACAGTGATAACAAGTGTCGCAGTGATAACAACAGTGTTGTAATAAGTGTGACAGTGATAGCAATGTGACAGTGATAACAGTGTCATAGTAATAACAGTATCACAGTGATAATAACAGTGACAGTGATAATAACTGTCATAGTGAAAACAGTGTCACAGTGACAATAGTATCACAGTGATAATAATAGTGTCACAGTGATAACAGTGTCACAGTGATAATAACAGTGTCACAGTGATAACAGTGTCATAGTAATAACAGTATCACAGTGATAATAACAGTGACAGTGATAATATCAGTGACAGTGATAACAGTGTCATAGTGATAAGTGCCACAGTGATAACAGTGCCACAGTGATAATAACAGTGTCACTGATAATAACAGTGTCAGTGATAATAACAGTGTCACGGTGATAATAAGTGTCAGTGATAATAACAGTGTCACAGTGATAATAACAGTTCTCAGTGATAATAACAGTGTCACAGTGATAATAACAGTTCACAGTGGGTAATAACAGTGTCACTGATAATAACAGTCACAGTGATAATAAAGTGTCACGTGATGATAACAGTGCACAGTGATAATCAGTGTCCATAAATAACAGTGTCACAGTAAAAACAGTGTCACATTAAACAGTGTCACATAAAACAGTGTCACAGTAAAAACAGTGCACATAATAACAGTGTCACAGTAAAACATGTCACATAATAACAGTGTCACAGTGCTAATAACAGTGTCACAGTGATGATAACAGTGCCACAGTGATAATAACAGTGTCACTGATAATAACAGTGTCACAGTAATAACAGTGTCACATTAATAACAGTGTCACAGTAATAACAGTGTCACAGTAATAACAGTGTCACAGTAATAACAGTGTCACAGTAATAACAGTGTCACAGTAATAACAGTGTCACAGTAATAACAGTGTCACAGTGATGATAACAGTGCCACAGTGATAATAACAGTGTCACTGATAATAACAGTGTCACAGTAATAACAGTGTCACATTAATAACAGTGTCACAGTAATAACAGTGTCACAGTAATAACAGTGTCACAGTAATAACAGTGTCACAGTAATAACAGTGTCACAGTAATAACAGTGTCACAGTAATAACATGTCACAGTAAAAACATGAAAGTGATAATAACTGTCACTTAATAATAAAACAGTGTCACAGTATAACTTCACATTTAAAAACAGTGTCACAGTAATAAAGTGTCACAGTAATAACAGTGTCACATAATAACAGTGTCACAGTAAATCACAGTGTAAGTAATAACAGTGTCACAGTAATAAGTGTCATAGTAATAGTGTCACAGTAATAACTGTCACAGTAATAACTCACAGTAATAACAGTGTCACAGTAATAACATGTCACAGTAATAACTCACAGTAATAAGTGTCACAGTAATAACAGTGTCACAGTAATAACAGTGTCACAGTAATAACTGTCACAGTAATAACTCAAGTAATAACAGTGTCACAGTAATAACTACAGAAAAATGTCACAGTAATAACAGTGTCACAGTAATAACAGTGTCACAGTAATAACTGTCACAGTAATAACAGTGTCACAGTAATAACAGTGTCACAGTAATAACAGTGTCACAGTAATAACAGTGTCACAGTATTTCCAGTAATAAAGTGTCACAGTAATAACATTTTCACAATAAAAACAGTGTCACAGAATAACTGTCCACAGAATAAATGTCACAGTAATAAGTGTCACAGTAATAACAGTGTCACAGTAATAACAGTGTCACAGTAATAACTGTCACAGTAATAACAGTGTCACAGTAATAACAGTGTCACAGTAATAACAGTGTCACAGTAATAACAGTGTCACAGTAATAACAGTGTCACATTAATAACAGTGTCACAGTAATAACAGTGTCACAGTAATAACAGATGTCCACATAATAACAGTCACAGTAAAACAGTGCACAGTAATAACAGTGTCACAGTAATAAGTGTCACATTAATAACAGTGTCACAGTAATAACTGTCACATTAATAACAGTGTCACAGTAATAACAGTGTCACAGTAATAAGTGTCACAGTAATAACAGTGTCACAGTAATCACTGTCAATGTAATAACTGCCACAGTAATAACATGTCACATAATAACATGTCACAGTAATAACTTTACAGTAATAACAGTGTCCCCAGTAATAACTTCACATAATAACAGTGTCACAGTAATAACTCCACAGTAATAATGTCACAGTAAAACAGTGTTCACAGTAATACTCAAGTAATAACAGTGGGCACAGTAATTAACAGTGTCACATAATAACAGTGTCACAGTAATAACAGTGTCACAGTAATAACTCACAGTAATAACAGTGTCACAGTAATAACTCACAGTAATAACAGTGTCACAGTAATAACAGTGTCACAATAATAACTCACAGTAATAACAGT
>NW_026467010.1:0-11370 GCF_026875155.1 Cherax quadricarinatus
GGAGCGACCTTTCAAACCCCGTTGCCCTGGGTTGTGTAAGTGATGGGTTTTTAGATGGGGGGTGAATTTCTTCTTAGGACCCTTTCAAAGATTTTTGATAGGGGTGTTAGTGTATTGGGCTGTAGTTCTTTGCTGTTGCTTTACTCCCCCTTTGTGGAGGGGGGATGTCTGTTGTTTTTTAACTGAGGGACGACCCCCCCCCCCCATGCTCCCCCTCCATAGGTGGAAAAGGGGTCGTGTAGGGGGGTTCTTCAGTTCTTGATGAACACGAGTTCCAGAGTCTGGCCCGGGGCAGAGTGCATGGCATTCATTTTCGCCTGTTTGAAATCATTTGGCGTCAGGATAACATCGGGTAGGCTTGTGTTAATCAAATTTTTTGGGGTCTCCATAAAAAAATCATTTTTATCTTCGACTTCAGCTGGTTACAAACATTTTAAGTTTACAGGACATTTAAAACTGTTACAGTACACTCAAACTGTTAAAGTAATCAAAACTGTTACAAAAACCTCAAGCTGTTACAGACTACCAACAGTTACATCACCCCAAAATGTTACAGTACCTCAAGTGTTAAAGTACACTCAAGTTTCTACAGTACACTAAATTGTTCAGTACCCCTAGCTGTTTCAGTACACTCAAGCTTTTATGTACACTCAAACTGTTAAGACACTCAATTGTCGGGACACTCAAGCTGTTACATCCCTAGCGTTACGACACTAAGCTTTTACAGTCACTCAAGGTTTCAGACACAAATTTACAGTGCACCCCCGCTTTTACAGACACCGTGTTTCGACACCAATTGTTACATACGCATGTGTTACGACACTAAGTTTGTTCAGTGCACTCCAGCTGTTTAAACACTCAAGCTGTTAAGTAACCCAAGCTTTTTTCATAATCATCGTTACAGTACAGCAAGCTGTTACGTACCTAATGTTACAAAACATCATGCTGTTACATACATCAAATGTTACAGTTACCAAGGTTCGTACACTCAACTGTTACAGTACATCATTGTTACGAAAACTCAAGCGTTACATACACTCAAACTGTTAAGTACACTAGGGGTTCAGTACACCCCAAACTGTTACAGTATACCAAGCGTTCAGACACTCAAATTTTACAGTACACTCAACTGCACGGCAATGATGTTACAGTTCACTCAAATAGTTACATACACTCAAACTGTTACATACACTCAAGTTGTTACAGTACACTCATCTGTTACATACACTCAATTGTTACAGTACACTCAACTGTTACCGTCACCATGCGTTTTCAGTACACTCAAGCTGTTACGTACACTCAAGTTGTTACAGCACACTCATGCGTTTTAGTACACTAAATTGTTACGTACACTCATGTGTTACTACACCAAGTTGTTACAGTACCTGAAGCGTTACAGTACACTCAGTGTTACAGTACACTCAAGCTGTTACAGTCACTCATTGTTACAGCCCCTCATGCTGTTCGTACCTCAAGTTTTAACAGTCACTCTTTCTGTTACGTTTTTCACTCAAGTTGTTGCGTACCTCATTTTTTCAAACTCAAAATTTTACGTACCCAACTGTTACAGTACACTCAAGTTGTTACAGTACACTCATGCTGTTACGTACATCAAGCTATTTCAATACACTCATCTGTTACAGACATCAAATTGTTGCGTACACTCAACTGTTCAGTACACCATGCTGTTTTTGTACACTCTGCTGTTACAGTACACTCATGGTTACAGTACCCAAGCTATTACAGTACACTCAAACTGTTACGTACCTCAATTGTTACATACACCAAGCTGTTACAGTACACTTGTGTTACGTACCTCAAACGACAGTAACCTCAAGCGTTAGATACACCAAGGTGTTACAGTACACTCAAGCTGTTACAGTATATCAAGGTTACAGTACACTCAAGTTTTTACGACAAATAAGTTTACAGGACTTATGATGTTACATTTTTACTCAAGTATTACAGTACACCAAGCTGTTACGAACTCAAGTTGTTACAGACATCTGCGTTACGTACACTGTTTTACAGTACATCAAACTGTTACTACACTCATGCGTTACAGTAACCAAGCGTTACAGCACCAATTGTTACAGCAACACTCAGCTGTTACAGTACACTCAAATTGTTACAGTAATATCTGTTACAGTACACTCAAGTTGTTACAGTAATAACTTTCAGTCACTCGCGTTTTCATACACTCAAGGTTTTTCGTGCCCAATTGTTACCGCCACCCGTGTTACAGACACTCAAGTTTTTACGACATCAGCTTTACAGTACACTCAATTTTTTCGGGACACTCTCTTTTTCATACACTCAAGTTGTTTAAAGTACACTCAAGTGTTACAGTACATAATTGTTTCGTACACTCATGCTGTTACAGTCACCCAACTTTACAGACACTCATTGTTACAGTCACTCAAGTGTTACAGTACCTCCTTTTTAAATACATCATGCTGTTACAGTCATCTCCTGTTTCGTACACTCATGCTGTTACATAACTCAACTTTCAATACATCACTTGTTTCAGTACACTCAAGTTGTTACAGTACACTCAAAACTGTTACGTACACTCAATTTTTTACAGTACACTCAAGCTTTTACAGTACATCAAGCGTTACAGTACACTCAATTTTTACAGTAACCATGCTGTTACATACACTCAATTGTTAGTTCATCTGCGTTACATACCCTCATGGTTAAGTACACTCAATTGTTTCATTACACTCAAGCTTTTCGCACACTCAGCTTTTTTCAGTACACTCAAAATTGTTACAGTCACCATGCCTTACAGTACCTCAAAATTTTACAGTACACTCATCTTTTTACAGTACACTCAAGGTTTTTTTTCAGTACACTTCTGCTCTACACTACTGTTACAGTACACTCATCTGTTACATACACTCATGTGTTTAAATTTAAATCAAGCTGTTACCAACCTCAGTTTTTACAGTACACTCAATTGTTTCAGTACACTATGCTGTTCAGTTCACTAAGTATTACAGTAACTCAATGGTATTACTGTACAACAAGCTTTTTTTTACACCACGTTGTTCATACACCAAGCTGTTACAGTAAAACCCCAAACTGTTAAGTAATTAGAGTTTTCCCGACACTCAAGGATTACTGACACTCAAGCGTTATAGTACCTCAAGGTTACGTCACCAATGTTTCAGTACATCAGTTTTACAGCAATCAAGGTTACAGACACTCAGGTGTTACAGTACACTCCTGTTACAATACACTTATGTTGTTCAGTACACTCAAGCTGTTACGTAACTCAAGCTGTTCCACACACTCAAATTTTTTACAGTACACCCAAACTTTACGTACACTCAAAACTTTTCAGTACGCTCAAACTGTTACGTAATGCTCAAAGTTTTCAGTACACTCAAGCTGTTACAGTACACTCAAGCTGTTACAGTACACTCAAGTTGTTACAGTACATCAAGCTGCTCAATACATCATGTTTTTACAGTACACTCAAGCTGCGGGAAATGCATCATGTTTTTACAGTACCCAACTGTTACGTACCCCAAATGTTACGTACACTAAGGTCACATCGCTCAAAATGTTACAGTACGCCAAGATGTTACAGTACATTCAACTGTTTCGTACACTCAAAACTTTACAGTACATTAAGCTGTTACAGACACTCAAGTGATAATAATCAACTGATACAAAATTAGGCTTTACAAAACACTCAAACTGTTTCAACACTCGTGTACAGAAAACCAAAAAGTACTTTTTAAGCTGTTACAGTAAAATCAAGCTTTAAAATGCACTCAAACTGTTACGTACACTCAAGCATTTACACTACAACCCAAACGTTCCAGTAACCCAAGCTGTTACAGTACACTTAAACATTACAGTCACTCAAGCTGCAATTCATTCACGCTGTTTTCATTACACTCAAGCTGTTACAGAACATTCAAGCTGTTAAGTACACTCAAGCGGTTACAGAAACTCAAGCTGTTTCATACACTCAAGGGTTTCAGTATAACCCAACAGTTACATACTCTCAAGCTTTACAGTACACTCAATTGTTCAGTACACCAAGCTGTTAGTACACTCAAGCTATTTCTATACTCACGTTAGAGTACACTCAAACGTTTTCGTACACTCAAGCAGTTACAGTACCTCAAAACTGACAGAAAAATCAGCTTTACAGACACTCAAGTTGTTACAGTACACTTTAAACTGTTCGTCACTCAAGGTTTACAGTACAATCAAGCTTTCGACACTAAGCGTTACGCTTCAAATGTTACGTACACTCAAAGGTGTTACGTAACAAAATCTTACGTACACTCAAGCTGTACGTACACCAAGCTGTTTCAGTTTACAAGTTGAAAAAGTCACCAAGGATTACAGTACACCAAGCTGTTCAACACTCAAGCTTTAAATAAACTCAAAAGGGTTTCAGAACTTCAAGATGTTTCAGAAAACCCAAAACTCTTACAGTCATCAAGTTTTTTATCACTTGCTGTTACTGTACGTCAAGGTGTTTCAGTACATTTAAATTGTTACAGTCCCTCAATTGCTACAGTAACTTTAAGGGTTTTCAGTCCCAAGCTGTTACGTACACGCAAGGTGTTCATACATCAAGCTATACAGTAAACCAATGATAAGTAACTCAGGCTGTTTCAATAACTCAAGTGTTTTCAGTCATCAAGCAAACAGTAAACTCAAGCTGATACAGTACACCAAACGTTACAGTACACCAAACTGTTACAGACCTCAAGGTGTTACTACATCAAGCTGTTACACTACACCCAAGCCCTAAATTACATCAATGTTACAGATACTCAAACAGTTACGTACACTCAAAATGTTTCGTACACCCCAACGATACAAATTTCTCAAACTGTTCATATTCAAGCAGTTACAGAAAACCCGCGTTAAGACATTCAAGCTGTTCAGTACATGAACTGTACAGTACACTCAACCCGTTTTGTACACCAAGCTGTTACTACATCAGCTGTTTTCGTCACAAGGTGTTTACAGTACACTCAAACTTTACAGTACACTCAAACTGGTTTCACACACCAAGCTTTTCATACACTCAAACTGTTACAGTTCACTAAGTTTGTTTCATCATCTGCGTTAAAGACACCAAGGTGTAAAAGTACAATCAAGCTGTTCCCGTACACCAAGCTGTTAAATACACTCAAAGGGGTTTCAGTACTCAAGCTGTTCAGTAACAAAGCTCTTCATAACTGAAACGTTACGTACACTCAAGCGTTTCAGTACATCAACTGTCAGAAAACCAACGTTACCGTACAGCAATTGTTACAGTAACCAATATTTTCTACAATCAAGCTTTAAAAGTAACTCAACTGTTACAGTACACCAAGGTGTTACAGTGCCTCAGTTTTAAGTCACTCAAATTTTCTTACACCAAGCGTTTCGTACATCGCTGTTACCGTACCTCAAGTTATTACAGACACCAAGGGTTTTCGACACCCAAAAACTTTAAAATACACTATGGTGTTACAGTACTTTCAAGAGTTACAGAAAACCCAAATGTTTCATACACCCACTGTTTTCAGTACAATCAAGGTATTACATACACTAAGGTGTTACAATACATTCAAAGGTTACATAACAAAGCGTTAGAATACACTCAAGCCTTACAGTACCTCAAGGTGTTACAGTACACTTAAGCTTTTACATACACTAAGTGCTACGTACACTCAAGGTGTTTCATACACTCAAGGTTTACGTACACCAAGGTGTTTAAGTACACTCAAGCTGTTTCAGTACCTCAAAGGGTTACGTACAATCAAATTTTTTCAGTACACTCAAGGATATCACTCAAGGTGTTACGAAATAAGGTTTACAGTACCCCAAAGGGGTTACAGTACGCTCAAGCGTTTCAGTCACTTCGAACAGGCGATAAATGAATGCCCCCTCACTCTGCCCCCGGGCCAACTCATGGAACTCCGTGTTCATCAAGAAGCAAGAAGCTCATATCACAAACTTTTTTCCATTTTATGGAGGGGCATGGACACGGGGGTTTCCCTCCCGCAGTTCTAAAAACAACAACAAAAACCCCACTCCCCAAGGGGGGAATAAAACAATAGCAAAGAATACGTCCATAGCACTTAAAACCCATTCAAAAAAACTTTGAAAGGGGCCTAAGAAGCAAGATCCCACCCATCTAGAAAACCCTGATTACACAACCCCGGGCAAGGTTTAGAAAAGGTCGGGCATGTCTGTCTCAACTATTGGATTCACTACGACAAGGTCCTAGATGCACTAGAAGACAAAAAGAATGCAGATGTAATAGATATACAGGCTTTGCAAAGGCCTTCGACAAGTGTGACCATGGCGTAATAGCGCACAAAAATGCGTGCTAAAGGAATTCAGGAAAAGTTGGATAGATGGATCTATAATTTCCTCACAAACAGAACACAAAGAGTAGTATTCAACAGAGTAAAGTCCGAGGAAGCTACGGTGAAAAGCTCTGTTCCAAAAGGCACAGTACTCGCTCCCATCTTGTTTCTCATCCTCATACTGACTAGACAAAGGATGTCAGCCACAGCACCGTGTCTTCCTTTGCAGATGACACCCGAATCTGCGTGCAGTGTCTTCCATTGCAGACACTGCAAGGCTCCAGGAGGACATCAACCAAATCTTTCAGTGGGCTGCAGAAAAAATATGAAGTTCAACGATGAGAATTCAATTACTCAGATATGGAAACACGGGAAATAAAAACTTCATCAGAGAACAAAACAAATTCTGGCCACAAATAGAGCGACACACCAACGTCAAAGACCTGGGAGTGATCATGTCGGAGGATCTCACCTTCAAGGACCAAAAACATTTATCAATTGAAATCTGCTAGAAAAAATGACACAGGATGGATAATGAGAACCTTCAAAACTAGGGATGCCAACCCCCATGATGACACTCTTCAGGTCACTTGTTCTATCGGGCAGGTGAAATTGCTGACCTAAAAATGTACAGAGAACCTTAAACGGCGCGCATAACGGGAGATAAAACACCTAAATTACTGGGAGAAACTTGAAGTTCCTGAACCTGTATTCCCTGGAATGCAGGCGGAGAGATACATGATTATATACACCTGGAAAATCCTAGAGGGACTAGTACCGAACTTGCACACGAAAATCACTCAAAACGAAAGCAAAAGACTTTGCATACGATGCAACATCCCCCCAATGAAAAGCAGGGGTGTCACTAGCACGTTAAGAGACCATACAATAAGTTTCAGGGGCCCGAGACTGTTCAACTGCCTCCCAGCATACATAAGGGGGATTACCAATAGACCTCTGGCAGTCTTCAAGCTGGCACTGGAAAAGCACCTAAAGTCGGTACCTGACCAGCCGGGCTGTGGTTCGTACGTTGGTTTGCGTGCAGCCAGCAGTAACAGCCTGGTTGATTAGGCTCTGATCCACCAGGAGGCCTGGTCACAGACCGGGCCGCGGGGGCGTTGACCCCCGGAACTCTCTCCAGGTAAACTCCAGGTAAACACTCAAGGTATTATAGTACACTCAAGCTGTTACAGTACACTCAAGGTGTTACAGTACACTCAAGCTGTTACAGTACACTAAAGCTGTTATAGTACACTCAAGCTGTTACAGCACACTCAAGCTGTTACAGTACACTCAAGGTGTTACAGTACACTCAAGCTGTTACTGTACACTCAAGCTGTTACAGTACACTCAAGGTGTTACAGTACACTCAAGCTGTTACAGTACACTAAAGCTGTTACAGCACACTCAAGCTGTTACAGTACACTCAAGCTGTTACAGTACACTCAAGGTGTTACAGTACACTCAAGCTGTTACAGTACGCTCAAGCTGTTACAGTATACTTAAGGTGTTACAGTACACTCAAGCTGATACAGTACACTCAAGCTGTTACAGTACACTCAAGGTGTTACAGTACGCTCAAGGTGTTACAGTACAATCAAGCTTTACAGTACACTAAAGCTGTTACAGCACACTCAAGCTGTACATTACACTCAAGCTGTTACAGTACACTCAAGCTATTACAGCACACTCAAGGTGTTACAGTACACTCAAGCTGTTACAGCACACTCAAGCTGTACAGTACACTCAAGCTGTTACAGTACAGTCAAGTTGTTACAGTACACTCAAACTTTTACAGTACACTCAAGGTGTTACAGTGCACTCAAGCTTTTACAGTGCACTCAAGCTGATACAGTACACTCAAGGTGTTACAGTACATTCAAGCTGTTACAGTGCACTCAAGCTGTTACAGAACACTCAAGGTGTTACAGTACACTCAAGCTGTTACAGTACACTCAAGCTGTTACAGTACACTCAAGGTGTTACAGTACACTCTAGGTGTTACAGTACACTCAAGCTGTTAAAAGTAACTCAAGGTGTTTTCAGTGCACTCAAGCTGTTACAGTTACATGAAGCTGTTACAGTACACTCAAGCTGTTACAGTACACTCAAGATGTTACAGTACACTCAAGCTGTTACAGTGCACTCAAGGTGTTACAGTGCACTCAAGGTGTTACAGTACGCTCAAGCTGTTGCAAAATACTCAAACTGTTACAGTACACTCAAGGTGTTACAGTACACTCAAGCTGTTACAGTATACTCAAGCTGTTACAGTACACTCAAGCTGTTACAATACACTCAAGCTGTTACAGTACACTCAAGCTGTTGCAGTACACTCAAGATGTTGCACTACACTCAAGGTGTTACAGTACACTCAAGCTGTTTCAGTGCACTCAAGCTGTTACAGTACACTCAAGCTGTTACAGTACACTCAAGCTGTTACAGTGCACTCAGGCTGTTACAGTACACTCAAGCTGTTACAGTACACTCAAGCTGTTACAGTACACTCAAGGTGTTACAGTACACTCAAGCTGATACAGTACACTCAGGCTGATACACTACACTCAAGCTGTTACAGTACACTCATGCTGTTACAGTACACTCAAGCTGTTACAGTACACTTAAGCTGTTACAGTACACTCAAGCTGTTACAGTACATTCAAGCTGTTGCAGTATGCTCAAGCTGTTACAGTACACTCAATCTGTTACAGTACATAAGAATATAAGAAAAAAAGGAACACTGCAACAGGTCTACTAACCCATGCGGAACAGGTCCATGCGTCCCCTGGGATTAGCCAAATGCCCAAACCCCCCCCTTGGATTAGCCCAAAAACCCCACCCAGTCTGGCCACCTCCACTCAAGGAAGTAGCACGGCACTAGACGCAGCAGCACAAGCTAGTCAGGTGCAATCACACCCACCCCCCACCAACTCATGTATTTATTCTAAACTTTTTTTAAAACTACACAACGTTTTAGCCTAAATAACTGTAATCGGGAGTTTGTTCCACTCATCCATAACTCTATTACCAAACCAGTGCTTTCCTGTTCCCTTCCTGAATCTGAATTTTTCCAACTTGAAACCATTGCTGCGAGTCCTGTCTTGGCTGGAAATTGTCAGCACGCTATTTACATCCCCTTTATTTATTCCTGTTTTCCATTTATACACCTCGATCATATCCCCCCCTAATTCTACGCCTTTCGAGATAGTGCAGATTCAGGGCTCTCAGTCTATCCTCATAGGGAAGATTTCTGATACATGGGATCATCTTTGTCATCCTCCTCTGTACGTTTTCCAGAGCATTTATATCTATTCTGTAATACGGTGACCAGAACTGAGCAGCATAATCTAAATGAGGCCTAACCAAGGATATATAGAGTTGAAGAACAACCTGAGGACTTCTATTACCTATACTTCTAAATATGAAGCCAAGAATTCTGTTAGCTTTATTGCGAACACTAATGCACTGTTGTCTTTGTTTTATTTTACTGCTAGCCAGAACTCCTAAATCCTTTTTGCAATCAGTAGTATTAATATCTACATTATTTAGTTTATATGTGGCATGGTTATTTTCCTGTCCAACATTCATATCTTTGCATTTGTCAATATTAAACTACGTCTGCCACTTTTCCGACCATTGCATCAGTCTATTCAAATCATCCTGGAGTGGTCTAGTGTCCTCATTAGAATAAATTGGACGGCCTATTTTGGTGTTTACCTGGAGTTTACCTGGAGAGAGTTTCGGGGGTCAACGCCCCCGCGGCCCGGTCTGTGACCAGGCCTCCTGGTGGATCAGCGCCTGATCAACCAGGCTGTTGCTGCTGGCTGCACGCAAACCAACGTACGAGCCACAGCCCGGCTGATCAGGAACTGACTTTAGGTGCTTGTCCAGTGCCAGCTTGAAGACTGCCAGGGGTCTGTTGGTAATCCCCCTTATGTGTGCTGGGAGGCAGTTGAACAGTCTCGGGCCCCTGACACTTATTGTATGGTCTCTTAACGTGCTAGTGACACCCTGCTTTTCATTGGGGGGATGTTGCATCGTCTGCCAAGTCTTTTGCTTTCGTAGTGAGTGATTTTCGTGTGCAAGTTCGGTACTAGTCCCTCTAGGATTTCCAGGTGTATTAATCAAAGTATCTCTCCCTCCTTTCGTTCCAGGGAATACAGGTTTAGAAACCTCAAGCGCTCCCAGTAATTGAGGTGTTTTATCTCCGTTTTGCGCGCCGTGAAAGTTCTCTGTACATTTTCAGGTCGCAATTTCACCTGCCTTGAAAGGGTGTTAGAGTGCAGCAATATTCCAGCCTAGAAAAGAACAAGTGACCTGAAGAGTGTCATCATGGGCTTGGCCCCCCTAGTTTTGAAGGTTTTTCATTATTTCCCTCCTGTCATTTTTCTAGCAGATGCGATTGATACAATGTTATGGTCCTTTGAGGGGAGATCCTCCGACATAATCACTCCCAGGTCTTTGACGTTGGTGTTTTGCTCTATTTTGTGGGGCCCGAATTTGTTTTGTACTCTGATGAAGATTTAATTTCCTCATGTTTACCATATCTGAGTAATTGAAATTTCTCATCGTTGAACTTCATATTGTTTTCTGCAGCCATTAAAAGATTTGGTTGATGTCCGCCTGGAGCCTTGCAGTGTCTGCAATGGAAGACACTGTCATGCAGATTCGGGTGTCATCTGCAAATTTGCTCATGTCGCTATTTATTCCCTCATCTATGTCGTTTATGTAAATTGTGAACACTGATGCCTGGGAGCACCACTTGTGATGTGCCCCCATTCTGATTCTCCCCATTTTTTTGCAAACTCTCTGCTGCTATTTGTCAGCCATGCTCTATCCAGGAAAAAAAATTTTTTCTCCTATTCCGTGTGCCATAAGTTTCCTCAATAGCCTTTATGGGAACTCTGTCGAAAGCCTTACTGAAGTCCATATACACAATATCATATTCATTACCTTGATCTACCTCCCAAACACCCTTTGAGGAAAATGTTAGTAAATTCGTAAGACAGGAACACCCTTTGTAAATTGTGTTGAG
>NW_026467011.1:0-12992 GCF_026875155.1 Cherax quadricarinatus
GCACCCCACGGGGCAATTGTCAGCAATTGAAACCTTATCACACCTAACTGTTTTTAGAGAGGTTCCTTCTTCGTCCTTTTACACCTCTTTTACACCTCTTCTCGTCCTCCGTTTTAACCGCAGCTTCTCATTCTATACCCCAAACTTCGGGCAGGCATTCTCAGAAATGCGTGCCTTGGTGGTCTCCTGCTTGTGCTCGTGCAGTACGTTTGAAACTTGAAACGTGCTGCATGGGGCAGGTACCGGTACAATAGAACCGCTGAGAGACTTCTTGATTTTAAGCAGAAGCGTGCAATCGCTCGCCGTGTCATCCGTGATGCTAAACGCACTTGCTGGCGAGATTATGTCTCCACCATCACCTCTGCTTCCTCTATGAGTGCAGTCTGGAAAAAAATACGAAAACTGAGTGGTAAATGTTCTCCTGACCCGGCTCCTGTTCTGCGGGTTGCAGGTGTTGATATAGCAAACCCACTAGATGTTGCCAATGAAATTGGCAATCATCTGGTCCGTATTTCTCAGGGACTCCATCAATGCCCCTCATTTCTTTCCTCAAAGTCTGCCAGAGAGTTAGCCACCCCTTGGACTTTCTTCTCTCAGAGAAGAACAGTATAATGTGCCTTTTACACTTCAAGAACTGGAGGCAACACTCTAGCTTGCGATCATCGGCAGTGGGCCCGACGACTTTTCATATTCGTATGCTACAACATTTACATCAGTCAGCCCTTGCAGTCCTATTACGCCTTTACAATCTTATTTGGTCACAAGGAGTTCTTCCACAGCTGTGGAAATCCACTATTGTTCTCCCTTTCTGCAAACCAGGCACTACAGGATATGAAACCTCCCACTATCGTCCCATTGCTCTTACCAGTGCAGTTTGCAAAGTGATGGAACACCTAGTAAATAGACATTTAGTGTTGTATTTAGAGACACACAACAGTCTCTCCACTCGTCAATATGGCTTTCGTAGGGGACGTTCTACCATAGACCCCTTACTACACTTGGATACGTATGTTCGTAATGCCTTTGCGAATAACCACTCAGTTATTGCCATATTTTTTGACCTTGAGAAGGCATATGACACAACTTGGAGGTATAATATTTTAGCCCAAGCCCACTCCTTAGGCCTTCGAGGCAATCTACCATCCTTTCTTAAGAACTTTTTAGTGACAGGCATTTCCATGTTCGGGTTAATAATGTGCTCTCCCCGGACTTTATCCAAGCTGAAGGTGTCCCCCAGGGATGTGTTCTGAGCACAACACTTTTTCTCCTTGCTATTAATGATTTGGCCTCTAGTCTTCCATCAAATATTTGGTCATCACTCTATGTTGATGACTTCGCTATTGCCTGTGCAGGCGCTGACTGTCACCTTATTACAGTTTCTCTCCAGCATGCAGTCGACCGTGTTTCCAATTGGGCCACCGCACGTGGGTTTAAATTTTCCAGCACTAAAACCCACCAAATTACTTTCACTAGACGCTCTGTCATCTCCGATCATCCTTTGTACTTCTATGGCTCCCGTATCCCTGAACGTGATACAGTAAAGTTTCTGGGCCTCCTCTTTGATCGTAGGTTATCCTGGAAACTTCACATTACCTCTCTGAAGGAAACTTGTCACAGCCGGCTGAACCTTCTTAAAACCCTTGCTCATCTTCCATGGGGAGCTGATCGTCGAACCCTCCTTCGCCTACATTCCACCCTTATTATATCGAAACTTGATTATGGTGACCAGATCTATTCAGCGGCATCTCCTGCTACTCTCTCTAGCCTTAACCCCATTCATCACCAAGGATTACGTTTATGCCTTGGTGCTTTTCGCTCTTCCCCTGTCGAGAGCCTCTATGCAGAAGCGAACGTTCCATCCTTATCCGATCGCCATGATGCCCATTGCCTTCGCTACTATGTACGCTCTCATGATCTCCACAATCCTTCCATTTATAGAATGGTCACTGATATTAGTAGACATTCTTTATTGGTTCGCTGCCCCTGTTTACTCCGTCCCTTCTTTCTTCGCCTTCATTCGCCCTTGTCTTCTCTTCAATTACCACCTTTCTATGTACATGTAGCATCTCACTTTTCCCTACCCCCCTGGGAAGTTCCAGCTGTTCGAGTCTGTTCTTTCTCTCTCCCTTGCTCGAAAGCCCAAATGTCTACGGTCGCTTCCCGCTCTCTTTTTCTTGACCACTTTCACTCTCATTCTCATGCCATTGCTGTGTACACAGATGGCTCTAAGTCTTCTGACGGGTGTAGGATTTGCAGCAGTGTTTCCGGACAGCGTCGTACAAGGGCATTTACTATCTTCGGCTAGTATTTTTACTGCTGAATTGTATGCCATCCTTACAGCACTTATCCGTATTGCATCTATGCCTGTGTCGTCATTTGTGGTTGTCTCAGACTCCCTTAGTGCTTTACAGGCTATACAGAAATTTGATACACCTCACCCCTTAGTCCTCCGTATCCAACTTTGGCTATGCCGCATCTTTACCAAGCATAAAGATATTGTTTTTTGTTGGGTCCCTGGTCATGTTGACGTACAGGGCAATGAACAGCAGACACTGCTGTGCGGTCAGCAGTACATGACCTACCAGTTTCATGTAGAGGTATTCCATTTACAGACTATTTTGCTGCAATATCTTCCCACCTTCACACCCGTTGGCAACAGCGTTGGTCTACTATGCTCGGCAACAAACTTGAATCTATTAAACTGAGTATAGGTTACTGGCCGTCTTATCACCAGTGTCGAGGTTGGGAGACTACTCTCTCCTGTCTTCGCATTGGCCATACTCGTCTTACTCATGGATATCTCATGGAGAGGCGCCCTGCTCCTCTCTGTGAGAATTGCCAAGTTCCATTATCAGTCAGCCACATTCTGTTGGACTGCCAACTTTATCAACGAGCACGAAGAATTTACCTCCGTCGTCGTCTTCGCTCCGCTGCTCTCTCTTTACCTTCCCTTCTCGCTGATGGACCCACCTTTCATCCAGACTCTCTCATTGACTTTTTGACAACAACTGACTTACTTCACAAATTCTGATACCTTCAGCCCTTTCTACTTCAATCTCTTGCTACCCTCTACCCCCGTACTATCCCCTGCCCCGCTGTTTTCTGTAACGTATTGATCATTCCTCCTTTCTGCCATCCAATACCCTCGCTTCCTTCCCTACCCTGCAGCGCTGTATAGTCCTTGTGGCTTAGGGCTTCTTTTTGATTATAATATAATAATAAAGCAGATACTAGGATGTACTAGGTGATTGGAAAAGAGAAATAAATATTATTGTATATGAGTAAAAGAGCGAAGAGTGAAAATGGCAGGCATTAGGGGGGGTACAGGCTGCCATAATTATATTTATCTTTCTTCTTCAATTCCATGAAGAAAGAAATCAGTCATGGGGGCTGGAAAAGGTGAATGGAGTAACAGTGCCCTGAACAGTAAAAGCCCAACAGTTGCCATCCTACCAGAAAAGTAAACCTCACTATCACTGTAAGGTATGGCAACACCGCATACCCAAACAAAAACAGTGGCACACAGCTCTTATTGTAGCGCTCTTAAGTGGCGATATCCAAATTAATCCAGGACCTCAAACTATTGTGTAGAGGCAAAACAGACAGATAAATGACGGTGATAATGACGGTCTAGTAGCCAGGAATGATAACCTTAACTCCATATGTAATGCATACATAGGTCAATGTGAGACAATACAGCCATCATTATCTCAGACACTACCAAACAGGTGCATACACTGTACTAAAGTACGCATGAAAAACAGAAAAGGCACCTTATGTAAAATATGTAAGGGGTGGATGCATGATGGATGTATGTATAATTACAACAACGGTGCCAGAATTCATTTTGTGTGTAACAAATGCACTTTGGCACAGTTACCCTTTAGCAATGATGACATTGATTTACCTAATTTTAATACAAATGACCCATTGCCATATACTGATGATGATAATTGTTTTATGAAAACAGGCCTTCACTTTATTCATGTCAACGCAAGATCACTTCTTCCTAAATTGGCAGAGATTAGAATTCTAGCTAACAAAATAAGGGCGGCAGTTATAATCATTTCTGAATCCTGGTTGGATGATACGGTGACTGACGACGAGGTCAAAATAGAAGGTTACAATATAAAACGCTTAGATAGGAACAGAAAGGGTTGTGGAGTATGTGCCTACATTAGAAATGACTTAGCTTAAAACCCAAGACCTGATTTAAATAACGTTAAACTGGAGATTCTATGGTTTGAAGTGCTGCTACCCAAGACCAAACCCATCTTAGTAGGAACTAGTTGCCGCCCTCCCACCCAGTACCAGTTCTTAGAAGACTTTTCTAGAGTATTGTCCGGACTTGAAAACAATTGCGAGACAATAATACTGGGCGACTTCAATATGTTTTCAGCAGCAAAATAACGGGCTATGCAAAAGGTATAAGCAAATTCTAGGTTTAAATAGTTACACTCAACTAATTAACACACCAACCCGGATCACACAGTTCGCAGCCACCCTAATTGACCACATACTTTGTAACCGCTCTGAGAACATTAGTCAGTCAGGCGTCATTACCACAGGTCTTAGTGATCATTTCATCATATACTGCACCAGGAAAGTCACTAGGGATAGGATAGGCCTACACAGGACAATAAAAATGAGGTCAACTAGAAACTACAGTAAAGAAACACTGGTAAATAGGCTACACAATTGTGACTGGACAGAGATAACAAGTTGCACGGACGTAAACGATGCCTGGGAAAAATTCAAAACAATGTTCACTACCATCCTTGATAATATTGCACCAGTTAAAGAGGTTAGGATTAAGCGAAGAATGATACCTGGATGACTACTGAGATATTAGATAATATGAAATTCAGAGACCAGCTGCTAAAAAGATTTAAAGCAAACAGACAGGATATTGCAGCACTAAATGAATTCCAAAGGGTGAGGAACAGAGTACAGAGGCTTATAAAAGGAGCAAAGGCAAAGCACTATTGCTCAAAAATTGAAGAATATAAGCATAACCCCAGAAAGCTCTGGCAACAACTAAAACAGTTGGGGTTTATAGCCATAAGCCAGTAGATAGGTGTAACATAGTACTCACTATCGATAATGAGGTATGCCACGAAACATCTAAGGTGGCAAATTGCTTTAATTCCTACTACACATCTGTTGCATCAACACTAGTAAGTAAACTACCAGCTGCATCAAATACCTTTAACACAGACTCTGATAAGTTTCAAACATACTATACCAATAAAGGGGTAACCCCAAACAGTTGTCAACTAGTAAGTGTATCTCATGACTTCATTCAAAAAGAACAAGGCAGGTTAAACCCAACTAAGAGCACAGGCCCTGATAACATCCCGTCTAAGTTCCTAAAAGATGGTGCTTCTGAACTGTCAATACCTATTGCTCACATAATAAATCTATCAATCACCACTAATACCGTACCGGAGGGGTTCAAGGAGGCCAGAGTTACTCCTATCTTCAAGAAAAATAATAGGTCTGATGTAAGCAACTATAGACCTTTTTAGTATACTCAGTATAATATCTAAAATTCTGGAGAGGGCGGTGTATTCTCAAGTAGTTAAGTACCTTAATGACAACAGCATTCTCCATAGCTATCAATCGGGCTTTAGAAGATCCTACTCAATCGATACCTCCCTTATTAATCTGATGGATTACCTGAGAACTGAAATGTCAAAAGGGAACCTCATAGGTATGGTAACCTTAGACCTGCAAAAGGCCTTCGATACTGTCAACCACAATATATTATGTAAGAAACTTCAAGCTATCGGTATAGGTTCTGTAGACTGGTTTAAGTCCTACCTTAGCAACAGGAGACAAATAGTCAAAATCAACAAAACGGAATCAGAACCCCTGCCGATAACATGTGGAGTTCCCCAAGGTAGTATTCTGGGTCCCTTATTATTCTTATGTTATGTCAATGATATGCCTATCAGTGTCAAGTGCAAACTCCTACTGTATACAGATGACAGTGCTCTGTTAGTGACAGGTAAAGACCCACAAGATATTGCTAATGTTTTAACACTGGAACTGGAGTCCTGCAGCAAATGGTTAGTAGACAACAAACTATTATTACACCTAGGGAAAACTGAAGCCATTCTCTTTGGAACGAAACATAAACTGAGAATGGTAAATAATTTTAATGTTCAGTGTAATGGGGAGTCCATCACTTTGGTTTCATCAGTAAAATATCTGGGAATCCCCTTTGACCCATGCATGTCAGGAGAATTGATAGGGAACAGTGTAGTAAAGAAAGCGAATGCCAGACTGAAGTTCCTGTATAGACAAGCACAGTGTCTACCTACTGAGGCTCGCAGGACCCTATGTCTAGCCCTTATACAATGCCATATGGATTACGCTTGCTCTTCATGGTACTCTGCCTTGACAAAAAAACTGAAAGATAGACTGCAAATCACCCAGAACAAAATCATAAGATTCATCCTGGGGCTGGGACCAAGAGAACATGTAGGCCAGGATGAATTACAGCAGTTGGATATGCTGAATGTTGAAGACAGAGTAAAACAACTGAAGCTAAATCATGTTTATAAAATTGCTCACGAACAGTGTCCAGAATATCTTGCTGTCAGTTTTGTCAAGGTTGGGAACCAAAGCAATCATAGTACTAGGGGGAGAGAGCACAACATTTGTAGTACCACAGTCAGTGGCCAGGCGTCAAACACCTTTTATTGTACAGCAATAAAGGAATGGAACAGACTACCCACACATGTCAAACCAGTCATAGCATGAACCAGTTCAGAAGACTGCCAAAAAGTGTCTGATGAATGAAGCTACAGAAAGGGAGGGGAATGATTTTCTATTTTTTAGCTAAAATACGTGTAAATTTTACCTTATTCCAAGTAATGACCCTCGTATTGTAGATAGTCTTAATGACCCTCGTGTAGTAGATAGTCTTTTTAGTATGATAATAAGATGTTATCTTCATTGTAGAATAATAAGAAAATATTATAACCTTTATATTATAATAAGGTAAAAGGACCCCAATGGAAATAAGTCACTCTGTCTGACTTTTTTTGGGTTATCCTAGGTTCTCTACACATATGCTGCTATGTATGATAATTCTATGTAACTGTATTTGTGTATACCTGAATAAATTTACTTACTTACTTACTATGCCTATCAGTGTCAAGTGCAAACTCCTACTGTATGCAGATGACAGTGCTCTTTAGTGTCAGGTAGAGACCCACAAGATATAGCTAATGTTTTAACACTGGAACTGGAGTCCTGCAGCAAATGGTTAGTAGACAACAAACTATCATTACACCTCGGGAAAACTGAAGCCATTCTCTTTGGCACGAAACGTAAACTGAGAAGGGTAAATAATTTTAATGTCCAGTGTAATGGGGAGCCCATCACTTTGGTTTCATCAGTAAAATATCTGGGAATCCCCTTTGACCCATGCATTTCAGGAGAATTGATAGGGAACAGTGTAGTAAAGAAAGCGAATGCCAGACTGAAGTTCCTGTATAGACAAGCACAGTGTCTACCTACTGAGGCTCGCAGGACCCTATGTCTAACCCTTATACAATGCCATATGGATTACGCTTGCTCTTCATGGTACTCTGCCTTGACAAAAAAAATGAAAGATAGACTGCAAATCACCCAGAACAAAATCGTAAGATTCATCATGGGGCTGGGACCAAGAGAACATGTAGGCCAGGATGAATTAAAGCAGTTGGATATGCTGAATGTTGAAGACAGAGTAAAACATCTGAAGCTAAATCATGTTTATAAAATTGCTCACAAACAGTGTCCAGAATATCTTGCTGTCAATTTCGTCAAGGTTGGGAACCAAAGCAATCATAGTACTAGGGGGAGAGAGCACAACTTTGTAGTACCCACAGTCAGTGGCCAGGCTTCAAACACCTTTTATTGTACAGCAATAAAGGAATGGAACAGACTACCCGCACATATCAAAGCCAGTCATAGCATGAACCAGTTCAAGAGAGTGCCAAAAGGTGTCTGATGAATGTAGCTACGGAAAGGGAGGGGAATGATTTTATATTTTTTAGCTAACATACGTATAAATTTGACCTTATTTCTAGTATTGACCCTCGTATTGTAGATAGTCTTTTTAGTATGATAATAAGATGTTATCTTCATTATAGAATAATAAGAAAATATTATAAGCATTATATTTTAATAATAAGGTAAAAGGACTCCAATGGAAATAAGTCACTCTGACTTTTTTGGGTTATCCCAGGTTCTCTACACATATGCTGCTATGTATGATAATTCTGTGTAACTGTATTTGTGTATACCTGAATAAACTTACTTACTTATAAATTTTACCACTGTTTTACTGTATAAAATATCCCTTGTAATAGCGTAACAATCTCTGGATCCCACTGAAAATAAGTCACTAACTTTTTGGGTTGTCTTAGATAATGTGCACTATGTACGATAATTGTACTTATGTGTATTTGTACCTAAACACACTTATTTACTTACATGGATTTAGATCGGACAGAGACATAGCGAGAACTTGTCATATAGAAGAGCTACCCTTACTTTGTGATGCTCAAGTCAGCCAAACAATCGTTAATATAGAATCAGAAGTGTTTGTAATGCACAGATGAAAGCTAAGCAAGGACATGATTTCAACATGTAACAGGTTAGGTAAGATTTGTCAGGAAACAGGACAAGTGTTTCCAGAGGTATTCAATTCAATTCAATTCAATTCAAAGTTTATTCTCTATAAGGATTACAATGCTGAGTTTACAGAAATTTGGTCATTGTTTGGTTTACATGTAGTAAAATTGTGATTACAGAGTGTACCACTAGAACGCTTAGCATGGCTAGGCATTTCGGGCATACTTAGTTTTATTCTTAATTGTAAAATATTACAAATTATGAGGTAAGTTGGTATTATGGCTAAGTGACTAAATACTAGTTTGTGAGTTTAGCAATGTGAATGCTTTTGTTTTGGCACAGTACATAGTTTCAGTATTGGAGTATCACAGGATTCATTATTTTAAGACTGAGATTAATATTTCTGTTTATGGTCAAATGAGTGAGTGAGTGTAAGTGTGAACCACCAGGTGGTATTCGTATAGTTAGTTGACGGGGTGTATCAGGGAGATAAGATGTTTTCTAATGGTAGTTTTGAAGGTGATGAATGTGTCTGCAGTTCTAGAGTTCTCAGGTAGGGTATTCCAGATTTTAGGGCCTTTGACATACATTGAATTTTTGTAAAGGTTTAGTCGGACAGGGGAATGTCGTAGAGATGTTTATGTCTGGTGTTATGCCTGTGGGTTCTGTCACAACTATCAAGAAAGCGTTTTAGGTCAAGGTTGATATTAGAGTTTAAGGCCCTGTAGATGTAGATTGCACAGTAGTAAGTGTGGATGTACTGAACTGGGAGTAAGTTTTAGATTTATGAAGAGTGGGGGGGTGTGTTTGCCAGGGATGGGATTTAGTGATTATTCTTACTGCAGCTTTTTGTTGGGTTATTATTGGCTTTAGGTGTGTTGCTGCAGTTGATCCCCAAGCACAAATAGCATAGGTGAGGTATGGATAAATGAGTGGTATAGTGTGAGAAGGGCATTTTGCGGCACGTAGTATCGTATCTTGGAGAGGATCCCAACCGTTTTGGATACTTTTTTGGCTATATGCTGGATATGGGTGCTGAAATTCAGGTTGTTGTCAAGGTATAAGCCTAGGAATTTTCCCCCATTATTTCTGGTAATTAGAGTGTTGTCAATCTTAATGTTAATTTGTGCATCTCCTGCTCTGCTACCAAACATAATATAGTAGGTTTTGTCAGTGTTAAGCGTAAGTTTATTGGCTGTCATCCAAGTTGATATTTTAATCAGGTCCTCATTCACAATGGTGTTGAGGGTGGCAAGATTAGGGTGAGAGATGACATAAGTCGTGTCATCAGCAAAGAGAATGGGTTTCAGGTGTTGGGATACGTTTGGAAGGTCATTGATGTATATGAGGAAGAGCAGGGGACCAAGGACACTTCCCTGCGGAACTCCAGTATCAAGTGGCCGTGTTGCTGATGCTGTGTCTTTAATGGTGACGTACTGATACCTATTAGTAATGTAAGATTTGAAATAAGCAAGCGCATGGCCTCTTATACCGTAGTGATCAAGTTTGTGGAGTAGGATGTCGTGGTCTACTGTGTCAAAAGCTTTTCTTAGGTAATAAAAATTCCTAGTGGATATTCCTTATTTTCCAATGCTGTGTAAAGCAGATCTAGCATTTTTATGATTGCATCATTAGTGCTTTTATTTTTCCTGAATCCAAACTGGCAGGGGTTGAGTATGTTTTGAGCCATTATAAATGAATACAGTCTCCTGTGCACGAGTTTCTCAAAGATTTGGATAGCAATGGTAAGTTAGATATTGGCCTATAGTTGTTTAAGTCTGTAGGGTCACCACCTTTATGTATTGGTGTAACCCTTGCCATCTTGAGTAGTTTCGGGAAGGTGCTAGTCTCTATTGACTTGTTAAAAAGTAATGAAATAGCATGCAAAAGGACATGGGCCGCTCGCTTGTACAGTAATGGTGGGACATGAGACAGATTCCCCAAGTTATTTTTAAGTGACTTTATGATCTCAATGACTTCCCTGGGCTCAGTTGGTGCAAGATAGAAGGAATTAGGGAAATTTCCATCTAGGTAGTCCCCGGCATGGGCATTGGTATGTGGGATTTTACTGGCGAGATTAGATCCTATGTTTGAGAAGAAGTTGTTTATCTTGTTAGCTGTGTCAGTGGGATGTAGTGGTGTTTCATTAGGTTTAGTTAGGACAATATTCTTGGTTTTTCTCAGTTGTGGGTCCCTAGAATCTGAGAGAGTGTTTTCCAGGTCTTTTTTTATCTCCTCTAGTGTCTGTGAATCTACTGGAGTAGTATAGTTGTTTGGCTTTTTTTATCACTTTGGTGAGAGCTGATGAATAGTGTTTAAGAGTATCTTTGTGTATTAAGCCCTGTCTATATTGCTTTTCATATTGGTGTTTCTTGTCAATGGATTTCAGAATGGTGCTGGTTAGCCATGGGCAACCAAGCCGTTTGTTTGTGATCTGTTTTGTTTTTATAGGACAATGTTTGTTGTATAGTCTAAGTAATTTGTTAAGAAAAATGTCTGTCCAGTCATCAATACCATTGGCCTTGGAGAATTCTGTAGGCCAATCAACAGTCTTGGTAGCGGGAATTTCCCTTACTGAGGCCTCGTATGGAGTTAATGAGTTTTTGTTGTATTCAAGTGGTGGTTTGTAATGTTTGTCAGGAGGGGGGGGGTAGGGGTTTGTGTGCACTTGTTTCCCTGATTTAAGGGGGGCAAGTATACGGTCCTATGGTTATTTGGTTGCACTTGTCTCAGGAGCCGGGTTGGGTTTTTGGTTTTTGGAGAAAAGTGTGTTGTTCATATTGGAGAAATCATTACAGGCTGATCATCTAGTAACCCAAAGGTTGAGTTGAAGTCCCACTAAGAAAAGGGGGTGCTTTTTCTTTGTCTGTTTGTTATTATGACTTTAAATTCCACTAAAATTTTGGGGATGTTTGTGGAGGTATCCGGTAAATGGCCCCGGGTTTTTAAGGCGTCTTAATTTTTTTACGAAAATTTAAAGAAAAAAATGTTTTCCCCCTATTATCACTAAAGAAAGTGGTGCTAAGACAAATAATTGGTTAGAGAAAAGATGCAATACCCCCCCCAAATTGGTTTGTTCTGCAGTTGTGAAAATTTGCTGTGTATCCTGAAGAGGGTAGATATCTTTTGTGTCCTGTTAAAGCCAGGTTCAGTAGAATAATGCGGAGAAGGGTTTTGTCTTTAGTGATTCAGGAGTGTAGGAGGTCTCTATGTTTGCTTAAGGACCTGTGTTATGTTAAGTATAAAGTTTTTTGCTTTGTTTGGGATGTGGTGGCTTGGTTGCTGTGTAATAAAGGCAGTTATTTCCCAAATGGTCTTGATTGGGGGAGATTTGGGGTTTAATCAGGGGCAAAGTGATCAATTTTCTAGGTTTTAAAATTTTGGTTTTTTTTATATCTGATTGTGTGTTGATTTTTACAAGATTCTGTAGTGGTTGGGGGTTTGGACAAGATATAGCTAGAGTATTTTGGTCATGAGGGTATAGTCACTACTACAATAATGAAGTTGAGTTTTTATGTGTTGTTGGGAAAGAATAAAGTACAACTAGGTATAAAAATGTAATTAAAAAAAACAAATTTTTAAAAATAAACAAGCTCCATTGTAATTTTCATAAGGTCTATAATGACTTTTGTGGAGTCTATGTTTTGAGCTAAGTGAGCTAAAGTACAATAGGTTTTAAACTAATAATATAAAATAAAAAATTAAAAATAGCACTAGTCCTTCATTTTGGTAGGTCTTAGTAATGTGACCCCCGCTGGAGCTTTGGTCCTCGCGTATAGCCCTTTGGGTTAGCGTTCTTTTTTATTTTTAAAATAATATTTTTTTTTTTTAATTTTATTTAAAAAGCCAAAACTATTCATAGTATATATGCATACGTTACAAAAAAGACATTTTCATTAAATAGAAACAACAATTCCAATTCCCCATCCCCTTTAACTATTTAAAAGGGCACATTCAATTTAACGATTTCCATCCCCCAAAAATTTAAACATCGTGACCACAAAAGGCAACCCCCCCCAAACTACGGATGGTTTAATAAATTCCCAAAAAAACAGTTTTTTTACCACAAAAGACTATTAACCAAAAAAAATCACACGTAGTACATTATAATAAAAGGGGGTATATACAAATCATACCCATATAATCGGGTTCCCTTTCCCCCCATTTTAACAAATATACAAGAACGTATAAGTGTTAATAAAAAGAACTATACTGGGTATTATCAAAATTCCTCTACCCACATTCCGTACTTAAATAACACGTTACCCTTTGGGAAATTTCCCCCATTTACACACCAATACATGACCCACCAAACCCCTTTTTTAAAAAAAATTAAAAAAACCAGTGCATACAAAAAATAT
>NW_026467012.1:0-12815 GCF_026875155.1 Cherax quadricarinatus
CTTGCCGAAAAAGGCTAGCTAAATTTTATGTACGCAATAATTTTACAAAACTCATTATGAACCTAAAGAAAAAAATATATTTCATTGTGTTGGTTTATTATTAAACTACTGTAAACTTATCTAAAATATATTTAGTTGGAGTCGGCTATATTAAATTGAGCTCGTTATAATGTGGTTAGGTAAGTTTTCTAAGGTTCTTTTGGTACAAAATTATTAATTTTTATCTATTCGGCATATATATATATAAATATATATATATATATATATATATATATATATATATATATATATATAAATATATATATATATATATATATATATATATATATATATATATAATATATATAATGTCGTGCCGAATATGTAAAACTGGTCAATTATCAAAAACTCATTTAAAATTAAGTCCTTTCTAAAAAATTTTCTCTTATACGTTTAAAGATATATTTTTTTCATTAATGTTAATGTAATTTTTTTTAATTTTGCTCCAAAAGAATCTTAGAAAACTTACCTAACCTTATTAGAACAAGAACAATTTATTTTAGCCTGACCCAACTAAATATATTTTAGATTTGTTTACAGCAATTTAATACTAAACAAACACAGTGAAATATATTTTTTTCGTTAGATTTAGAATGATTTTGGCGAAATTATTCCATTCACAAATTTTCACTTGACCTATATGGCAAGATGAGCGTTGCTATTTAAGCCAAGATCTCAAGTTCTGCCTATTCGGCACGACATATATATATATATATATATATATATAATATATATATATATATATAATATATATATATATATATATATATATATATTATATATATAACATGTCTCTACGTCCACAGCAGGACTCAAAACCTGCTAACATTGTATCAGTGTACACAGTAGTTTTACACTTGGGTCTAGCTCCGATGTAAAGTACTGTGGACTCTGATACAGAGTTAGGAGGTTCGAGTCCTGCTGTGGACGTTGAGATAATGTTATATATATATATATATATATATATATATATATATATATATATATATATATATATATATATATATATATATATATATATATATATATATATAATGTCGTGCCGAATAGGCAGAACTTGCGATCTTGGCTTAAATAGCAACGTTCATCTTGCCATGTAGGACAAGCGAAAATTTGTGTATGCAATAATTTCGCCAAAATCATTTTGAACCTAACGAAAAAAATATATTTCACTGTGTTTCTTTAGTATTAAATTATTGTAAACAAATCTAAAATATATTTAGTTGGGTTAGGCTAAAATAAATTGTTCTTTTTATAATAAGGTTAGGTAAGTTTTCTAAGGTTCTTTTTGTGCAAAATTAAAAATTTTTACATTAACATTAATCAAAAAAATATATCTTTAAACGTATAAGAGAAAATTTTAGAAAGGACTTTTTTTTTAAATGAGTTCTTGCTAATTGACCAGTTTTACATATTCGGCACGACATATATATATAAATATATATATATAATATATATATATATATATATATATATATATATATATAATATATATATAATATCATGGTGAATGGTGGTTTAGAAATGGTTCCACCTGCAATAATGTAGCTTTACTTAATGCTAGCATAACCATCTTCGCTGACAAATATAACAACAGTAATAATTTATCTAGTTTATCCACTGATTGCAATAATCCTGTGTCGCGTCCTCAACTTGGTTTACGTTGAAAAACTGAATCAGTTAGAAAAACATCAGTGAATACGTTGTTTTGCGTGAGTACTTGTACACTGATAACACTTGTATATATTGATAAGACCTGTGTCCACTTATAACATTTGTACACTGGTAACATTTGTACACGTCCCACTGATAACATTTGTACGCAACATTGTACACTGATAAACACTTGAGATTTTACTATCGTCTTGGAGATGGCTGCCAGCACTTGGATGAAAAAGACATTAATCATCCCCCCAAAAAAAATTTTCCCTGCAAATAATAACCATAAATCGTGTCATTGGCGATAAGTAACGCTTGTAATCAATATTATCGTTTTAATATAATCGTCATTGGCATACAAATCGTTTGGGTGTTATAAAATCCCCCTCTCCCTCGCCAGCACCGCTGGCTGGTAATGTATGGCATAAATAACCCGCACTTAGGAGACAAACTTAAGATGACGTTTCGGTGTGACTTGGACCTTTAAAGCAACTAGCCCAATGGTATAAGTCGGCCCGGGAACGCCCTTAAATTTTTTGTGTATTGCTTCAGTCATGGTATTGTGCCCTTTTATTCTTTTTGGAGGTGATCGACGCCAGTGGAAAAATATCCCACACAGTAGAATCTCGTCTTTTAATGTAAATTGTTAAACAGCGAGCCAGAGGGTCTTGCCTAGACCAAGAAAAAACCTCTGCAAGACGCTCCCCAATTTTTTATCGCCGTCTGCCAGGGAAACATGTCCGAAACCTGTCGCTGGGAATGTCCTTATTTTGTGTTCACGACTTTGTGGAAACACATTCCCCCCACCTCCCCTGACGGGGTCGGGCATACTTCCCTCAGAGTTTTTCTATTCATTTCCTCCACCACCTCCTCATTCCCCACCTCTTATTCCTCTTGTTCTTTTTCTGTTATTCCTCCTCCTCTTCATGTACCCCACGTTCATATTTTTCCCCTATTTTATTTTCTTTTTCACGTCAAGTAGATTAAATCCCTGGCCCTATCGGTGTCTTAAAGGGCTTCGTATAAAATATGGAAAAGTAACTTTGTAGCCCTATTAACCCGTCTCCTAAATACTGCATTGTAAATGATTATTAAAAAGAAAACATACTTATTGTAACTGAAATGACGTTCATGCCCTCTTGTACTAACCCAGATTTTCCTTCTCTCCTATTCTGTTTTCAGAATGTTGTATGCAAGGTTTAATTGTGTGTAATTGAGAGAGCCGGGCGTGACGTGCGTGGTGCCATTTTTGCAGCAACTACTTTGCATAATGAGCGATGTGTGTGGCTGTGACTTTGGGAAACTGACAGGTGCAGTCTTTCACCCCCCACACTCACTCAAAATATCTCGCTGGATGATTTACTCTCACACACCTTACAGTAATTTTTAAAGGCTTAAAATCTCAAAAGCATTGTCATGTGGCTGTATTCCTTGTCCATTGTGTTGACTCTCTTCATTTTAACTACATTGTTGAACATAGCCTCTGAGAGAATGGGGAGTTACTATAAACTTCGTTCAGGATAACCCTAAAAAATTAATTTTTACGAAAACGTATTATATAGTATGTCATCGTGGACTTCCCATCTGCACCTTGTGATGTTTCACCATAGACAGATATGTGGTAGAGATCATTTTCGTCCCCGGTATTAGTTTTTTTTTCACATCTCTGTCCCTGTGTTTCCATCAAATCGTGTATGTAAAATTTTGTAATCTCGTGTCTTCTTTTTTTTTTTTTTTTTTAGTGACAGGCCTCTCAACTACCATTATTAGATGTTGGTTTAGAAAAAAAAGGGATCCCTATTTGCGTGTGAATTTTATCCTGTTCTGCTTTACGGACATAACTGCAGTGGAGTGGTTTGAAAACCTTGTATGTTGATGCACTGTCATGGTGTGCTTCAGTGTGTCTCGGGATTGGTTTTGCTTCCTTTTAAAGGGTGTTATTTGCCTTTATTTTTGTTGGTGTATTGTAAATCTAATGTTCCATTATCTGGGGTGGACTCCGTCTTGAAAAGTTTGTTTACGCAGAGGTAATAAGTGAACATAGTAATTACCTGGCTTTGTGCCTCAACTTATTATATAACTAGATGACCTGTCTCTGATAGTACCTGTAACAATGGGGTAAATTACCGGTAATATATTAGGTAAAAAGACACAAGTGCAACTAATGTGACTTTTATTGCGGGAACGTTTCTCGGGAGTAAAATGGAGAGCGAAACGTTGCTGCAGTGTGCTTTTGACTAACATGTATAGTACTACACACACACACACACACACACACACACACACACACACACACACACACACACACACACACACACACACACCCCGCACGCACGCACGCACGCACGCCCCAACATACACCACCACACATACATCCACCACACGCCAGACCACAACACCCACACCCCACACAAACCACACCCACAACCACACCAACCCACACCACACACCCCCACCAACACCCACACCACAAAACCCAAAACCACACACCCACACCACACACCCACACCACACACCCACACACACAAACCCCAACCACAAAAACACCCACACACACACCCACACCACAAAACACACCACACACACCACAACACACCACAAACCCCACACACACACCACACACCACACACACACCCACACCACACCACACACACACCACACACACACACCACACAAAACACACCCACACACCACACACACACCACACACAACACACACCACAACACCACACCACACCCCCAACCCCCCCCCACACACCCACCACACCCCCACACCCCACACACCCCACCCCCACACAAAACTCACACCACACAACACCACAAAACACCACACACACCCACACACCACACACACCACACACACCCCACACACACAACACAACACACCACAACACACACACAACCCCACACACACACAACACACCACACACCACACCCCCACACACACCACACACACACACCACACACACACACACACACCCCACCACACACACACACACACACACACACACACACAACCCACACACACCACACACACCACACACACACCACACACACACACCACACCACACCACACACACACACCACACACACACACACACACACACAACACACACCACACACACCCCACACACCCCACACACACACATCACACACACACATCACAACACACATCACACACACCCCATCACACCTCACACACACACACATCACACAAAACTCATCACACACACATCACACACACACCCCACACACACACACCCACACACACACACCACACACACACACCACACACACACACCACACACACCACACACACACCACACACACACACCACACACACACACCACACACACACACCAACACACACACCACACACCACCACACACACACACCACCACCACACACACACACACACCACCACACACATGCTAAGTGACCTTGATACCTCAAACGCAATGGGACCGGACATCTCCCTGTGGGTCCTTAGAGAGGGAGCAGAAATGCTGTGTCCCATTAACCACAATCTTCAACACATCCCTTGAAACTGGGCAACTACCTGAGGTATGGAAGACCGCAAATGTGGTTCCCATTTTTAAAAAAGGAGACAGAAAAGAAGTGCTAAACTTCAGACCAGTGTCACTGACGTGTATAGTATGCAAAGTCATGGAGATTATCAGGAGGAGAGTGGTGGAACACATGGAATGGAACAAAAGTATAAATGACAACCAGCACGGTTTCATGGAAGGCAGATCCTGTGTCACAAATCTTCTGGAGTTTTATGATAAAGTAGCAGAAGTAAGAGACGAGAGTGAGGGGTGGGTTGATTGCATCTTCTTGGACTGCAAGAAGGCCTTTCACACAGTTCCTCACAAGAGATTAGTGCAGAAACTAGAGGATCAGGCGATTATAACGGGAAGAGCACTTCAATGGATCAGAGAATACCTGACAGGGAGGCAACAACGAGTCATGGTACATAATGAGGTATCACAGTGGGCACCTGTGACGAGCGGGGTCCCACAGGGATCGGTCCTAGGACCAGTGTTATTTTTGGTATATGTGAATGACATGATGGAAGGAATAGACTCAGAGGTGTCCCTGTTCGCAGATGATGTGAAGTTAATGAGGAGACTTTAAGATGTGTGTCTCAGGCAGGCCTTCAAAGAGACCTGAACAGGCTGGACACGCAGTCCAGCAACTGGCTTCTCGAATTCAACCCTGCCAAATGCAAAGTCATAAAGATCGGAGAAGGGCAAAGAAGATCGCAGACAGAGTATAGGCTAGGTGGCCAACGACTGCAAACCTCGCTCAAGGAGAAAGATCTTGGCGAGAGTATAATATCGAGCACGTCTCCGGAAGCACACATCAACCAGATAACTGCTGCAGCATATGGGCGCCGGCAAACCTGAGATTAGCATTCCGATACCTAAGTAAGGAATCTTTCAAGACACTGTACACCGTGTACATCAGGCCCATACTGGAGTATGAAGTACCAGTTTGGAACCCGCACCGGGTCAAGCACGTTAAGAAAGAGAAAGTGCAAAGGTTTGCGACAAGGTTAGCCAGAGCTAAGGGGAATGTCCTACGAAGAAAGGTTGAGGGAAATCGGCCTGACGACACTGAAGGATAGGAGGGATAGGGGAGTCATGATAACGACATACAAACTACTGCGTGAAATAGACAAGGTGAACAGAGACAACATGTTCCAGAGAGGGGACACAAAAACAAGGGATCACTCTTGGAAGTTGAAGACTCAGATGAGCCACAGGGAAGTTAGAAAGCATTTATTCAGCCATAGAGTGGTCAGGAAGTGGAACAGTCTGGCGAGCGATGTAGTGGAGGCAGGAACCATATATAGCTTTAAGATGAGGTATGATAAAGCTCATGGAGCAGGGAGAGAGAGGACCTAGTAGCGTTCAGTGAAGAGGTGGGGCCAGGAGCTGAGTCTCGACCCCTGCAACTACAATTAGACGAGTACAATTTGATGAGTACACACACACACAGTAGGTGAGTACACACACAAATGCATGCACTGTATTGGCCGTGGGTTAAGTATATTACATTGATACCTATGCGGATCTTGAAAACTGCGAGATAATTTGCCTACAAGAGGTCTTGCTTTGGAAACAGAGACATGTATGTTTGAGAACCGTTGACAAATGGCGTTCCACAGGAATTAATTTTTCACCACTTGTTTTATTTATTCTGTATTAATGACCTTGAGGAAATTAAAAGAAGCATAATTAAATTCGTGAAAGACAAAGTAATAGGTAGAGCGATACCTTCGGAGAAGGATACCACTGAATTTCGACGTGATGTACAGCTTCATTATACATAATGTATAAGAGTTTTTGGAATCATGGTAAACAGAAATCTTCAGCCAATACAGAAGTCATCAAGCTTGTTTAATAAGACTCTGAGTAGCATTTATATCAAGGAGTACAAGGTGTCTCACTCGTAGGATGCCCAAGTTGGTACTCCGGTAGTTGCAACCGTCTTATTTGTATATTATGTAAACGATACCTGGGGGCCTCCTACTCCTAGGGCCGCGAGTTATGGTTTACCTTAGTGATAACATACAAACAAGGCAGTTGCAACTACGGGAGTACCAATTCGTGGGCTCCTACGAGTGAAACACCCTGTATAAGTAACAGATATTCGAAGGTTTTTCTCCAGCTCTATACATTAGCGATAACGGATACTCACATATCATTAAGAAATCCTCACTTAGATTATGAAGCCAAGTTCTCGTCGCCATACTTCAGAATAAACGTAAATGTATTGGAGAACATACAGAGGACAAAATTTCTCCACTATATATTGAATCTTATATTCGTAAATGGACTTGAGAAAGCTTGGCTCCAAGTGAACCATTATCTCCAAAAATAATTTTCATTTTGCTGTAGTTTTATTTTTTTTATCAGCTTGTCGGTTTTACAACCTCACCCATACGAAGCTAGTTTGAGAACTTTGAACCTACACTGTATTGAAAGACGCAGAATGAAGGATGGGGTTGTGATTGACGTATACAAGTGAATGACAGATTTAAATAAAAAAATAACTAAAAGGGAACCCGGAATGTGAATTAAAATTTGTTAATTTCAAGTTCAAAAGAGAATGTACGAAAATAAAGGTTTAGCAATAGCGTTATAGACAAGTCTAAAACATTTCCAAGGGTTTTTCTGGTATCGTCGATACCAGTATGATCCCTGCAGTTGACTATATGCTTTGACTTATGGGAGAATAGAGATACATCGCTTTCCATGGCGATTCTAGGCTCGCTGAGTTTAAATGGTAGCAGTGTTATTATACAGCACCGAAAAGTTAATGAATAAGACACGTGTGTAATTGTTGTGGAGGGTCCTTAAGTGGCACGTATCCCTGTCTTGTAATAACATGCTTATTTTTTCACTATAATCTACTTTAAGTTATACCATGAATTAAGGAAAGATCCTAGACTTCACCTTACGAAACAGATAAAACAAATGCTATAGTAATTATGGACAAGGTAGATTATAGTGGAAAAATGAACATGTTATTAGAAGACTTAACTGCCTCTTAAGTGGAGTACACATGGCAAATGATAATCACTGAGACGGTAAACTGGTATATTAGGAATAGGTAGTAGGAAGCCCAGCCTGCAGTCTTGTCCTGTCTGCCTGAGGGTGCGTGTAGGACTGACTACCCCTCACTGCGGGGCGTCTAGCAGGTTTTGAACTCTGCTGACCTGACAGTATTTGAAGTCCGTGGCATCACGGCTAACGTATGTTGAATTATGCTGACGTAACACCTGCGTATCTTTAGTCTGAAGAAGTTTCGCAAATCAGTTACTTTATCAATTTACTACAGAAGTTATGTGAGTGTTGAAACTGGAGACAGTAGAAGACGAAGTAATGAGTCCCTCAGCCTAGATGGTATTCAACACCGCATTATTGATGAATCTGAGGCATAGGCCTCCATGTCCAGTCTTCTAGCCCCTTCCCTAGTCTTCATAACCGTGTGTGTGTGTGTGTGTGTGTGTGTGTGTGTGTGTGTGTGTGTGTGTGTGTGTGTGTGTGTGTGTGTGTGTGTGTACTCACCTAGTTGTACTCACCTAGCTGAGGTTGCAGGGGTCGAGTCCGGCTCCTGGCCCCGCCTCTTCACTGATCGCTACTAGGTCACTCTCCCTGAACCGTGAGCTTTATCATACCTCTGCTTAAAGCTATGTATGGATCCTGCCTCCACTACATCGCTTCCCAAACTATTCCACTTACTGACTACTCTGTGGCTGAAGAAATACTTCCTAACATCCCTGTGATTCATCTGTGTCTTCAACTTTCAACTGTGTCCCCTTGTTACTGTGTCCAATCTCTGGAACATCCTTTGTCCACCTGGTCAATTCCTCAGTATTTTGTATGTCGTTATCATGTCCCCCCTATCTCTCCTGTCCTCCAGTGTCGTCAGGTTGATTTCCCTTAACCTCTCCTCGTAGGACATACCTCTTAGCTCTGGGACTAGTCTTGTTGCAAACCTTTGCACTTTCTCTAGTTTCTTTACGTGCTTGGCTAGGTGTGGGTTCCAAACTGGTGCCGCATACTCCAATATGGGCCTAACGTACACGGTGTACAGGGTCCTGAACGATTCCTTATTAAGGTGTCGGAATGCTGTTCTGAGGTTTGCTAGGCGCCCATATGCTGCAGCCGTTATTTGGTTGATGTGCGCTTCAGGACATGTGCCTGGTGTGTGTGTGTGTGTGTGTGTGTCTGTGTCTGTGTCTGTGTGTGTGTGTCTGTCTGTCTGTGTGCAGCCCCACTAATCATTAGTGGGGCTGAACTCCAGCTCCTGAGCCGGATTCTTATCCTTCATTTGATTCGTGTAAAGTTTTTTAGCAGCTTATTTCTGAGGATAGTGATCTTGCTCCCGGACCTTCTCGTCTTAACTGACATCCGAGAAACAGAAACAGACCCATACAGACATTGAGCCAGTGATATACGCAGAGAGAGAGATAGAGAGAGAGAGAAACAGACAGAGAGAGAAACAGATAGAGAGAGAGAGAGAGAGAAACAGAGACCGAGAACTTAATTGAGAGAATGAAAACGGGAACGAGTTGCCGCGTCATTGGCGGTAATTCCAAATTCACTGACAAGAATCGTTTGGGTATTTGCATGCAGTCAATAAAGCCGAAATTGACAATTGGTTCAAAGTCAGTAATTGCAAGTAGACCCGAAGCCTCAGGAAGGATGAACTGAGGGAAGCAAGCTAGTTCATTAAGTGCAACGTCGTGAAAGTTTTACATTGTTCTCCTAACGCTGCCCCTGAGAATTCCAAGCACGGAATTCGCCATTTGCAAAAATTGGATCTCTCTGCCTCCTCTCTCCCCGTCCTTTCTCGAGCGGAAAGTTGTCATTCTCATTTGTTTTCAATTGGTATCGAGAGACGCTGATTTTAGGGTGCGAAATTCCGGTAGGCTAACTTAAATATATGAGGGAGCGGCTTGCTTTAAGTTACATTCAAATATAAGAGATTTATTAGTTTTTTATTTTGTGTGTCTCTCTCTCTCCTTTGTTTTTCTGCCCCCCTCCCCCCTCTCTTATCTCTTTTAAAACTTAAATAACATTAAGGGAAACACTATGACTTCATGGATCTAGCTATGCAATATCTCTACTAATTTTAGGCATGTCCTTATATATTAAAAAATACCACAGTGGAAACACCTGGTATTTTTTTATATTTGCAATCACGCGTCTTGTGTGTGTGTGTGTGTGTGTGTGTGTGTGTGTGTGTGTGTGGTGTGTGTGTGTGTGTGTACGTGTGTACGTGTGTGTGTGTACGTGTGTACGTGTGTGTGTGTACGTGTGTGTGTGTGTACGAGTGCGTGCACGTGTGCGTGTGTGTGTGCGCGTGCGTGCACGTGTGCGTGTGTGCGCGCGTGTGTGCGCGCGCACAGTTTTTACACAGGAGGATACCATCGATATTCCAGTAATGATAAATTATGTAGAACAGGACGATAATAAACTGTGTACTATTAGGGTCACAAGTGACATGGTCCTTAGGCAAATAGATAAATTAAAACCTAACAAATCCCCAGGCCCTGATGAACTGTATGCAAGGGTTCTAAAGGAATGTAAAGAGGAGCTTAGCACACCTTTGGCTAATCTTTTCAACATATCACTACAAACTGGCATGGTGCCAGATAAGTGGAAAAATGGCAAATGTGATACCTATTTTCAAAACAGGTGACAGGTCCTTAGCTTCGAACTATAGACCAATAAGCCTAACCTCCATAGTGGGAAAATTTATGGAATCAATAATTGCCGAGGCAGTTCGTAGCCACCTTGAAAAGCATAAATTAATCAACGAATCTCAGCATGGTTTTACAAAGGGGCGTTCCTGCCTTACGAATTTATTAACTTTTTTCACTAAGGTATTTGAGGAGGTAGATCATGGTAATGAATATGATATTGTGTATATGGACTTCAGTAAGGCTTTTGACAGGGTCCCACATCAGAGACTATTGAGGAAAATTAAAGCACATGGAATAGGAGGAGAAATTTTTTCCTGGATAGAGGCATGGTTGACAAATAGGCAGCAGAGAGTTTGCATAAATGGGGTGAAATCAGAGTGGGGAAGTGTCACGAGCGGTGTTCCACAGGGGTCAGTGTTGGGCCCCCTGCTGTTCACAATCTACATAAACGACATAGATGAGGGCATAAAGAGCGACATCGGCAAGTTTGCCGATGACACCAAAATAGGCCGTCGAATTCATTCTGACGAGGACATTCGAGCACTCCAGGAAGATTTGAATAGACTGATGCAGTGGTCGGAGAAGTGGCAGATGCAGTTTAATATAGACAAATGCAAAGTTCTAAATGTTGGACAGGACAATAACCATGCCACATATAAACTAAATAATGTAGATCTTAATATTACGGATTGCGAAAAAGATTTAGGAGTTCTGGTTAGCAGTAATCTGAAACCAAGACAACAGTGCATAAGTGTTCGCAATAAAGCTAATAGAATCCTTGGCTTCATATCAAGAAGCATAAATAATAGGAGTCCTCAGGTTGTTCTTCAACTCTATACATCCTTGGTTAGGCCTCATTTAGATTATGCTGCACAGTTTTGGTCACCTTATTACAGAATGGATATAAATTCTCTGGAAAATGTACAAAGGAGGATGACAAAGTTGATCCCATGTATCAGAAACCTTCCCTATGAGGATAGACTAAGGGCCCTGAATCTGCACTCTCTAGAAAGACGTAGAATTAGGGGGGATATGATTGAGGTGTATAAATGGAAGACAGGAATAAATAAAGGGGATGTAAATAGTGTGCTGAAAATATCTAGCCTAGACAGGACTCGCAGCAATGGTTTTAAGTTGGAAAAATTCAGATTCAGGAAGGATATAGGAAAGTACTGGTTTGGTAATAGAGTTGTGGAATGAGTGGAACAAACTCCCAAGTACCGTTATAGAGGCCAAACGTTGTGTAGCTTTAAAATAGGTTGGATAAATACATGAGTGGATGTGGGTGGGTGTGAGTTAGACCTGATAGCTTGTGCTACCAGGTCGGTTGCCGTGTTCCTCCCTTAAGTCAATGTGACCTGACCTGACTAGGTTGGGTGCATTGGCTTAAGCCGGTAGGAGACTTGGACCTGCCTCGCATGGGCCAGTAGGCCTTCTGCAGTGTTCCTTCGTTCTTATGTTCTTATGTGTGTGCGCGTGCGTGCGTGTGTTATGTGTGTGTGTGTGTGTGTGTGTGTGTGTGTGTGTGTGTGTGTGTGTGTGTGTGTGTGTGTGTGTGTGTGTGTGGTGTGTGTGTGTGTGTATCGTGTCGAATTGGTAAAACTGGTCAATTAGCAAGAACTCTTTAAAATTATGTACTTTCTAAAATTTTATCTTATACGTTTAAAGATATATTTTTTCATTAATGTTAATTTAAAAAAATTTAATTTTGCTACAAAAGAATCTTAGAAAACTTACCTAACCTTATTATAACAACAATTATTTTAGCCTAACCCAACTAAATATGTTTTACATTTTTTTACAATAATTTAATACTAAACAAACAAGTGAAAAATATTTTTTCGTTGGTTCAAAATGATTTTGGCGAAAATTTTGCATACACAAATTTTTCACTT
>NW_026467013.1:0-13499 GCF_026875155.1 Cherax quadricarinatus
CTTGGGGTAATCAACCCCCAAAATTTTTAATACTTTAACGGACCTTTCCATCACTAAAATTTACTTTATTGGTAAAAGTACCAAACCTAATCCCCTACTTTTAAAACTTCTCCTTGACTTTTATATCAAAATGGGTTTTTGACTGGCCATTGATAAGTTAATTTTTTCAAGCTATGTCAGGGGTCTCCTCAATTTTTGGTCTAAGGTAAAGGGGAAAAATTTAAAATAAAAGACGAACCCACTTCACCCCCATTGTCCAAAAATCATGAAGAAGAAAAAGGGGGACCTCGGGCCTTCTACCATAGAAAATTTTTCAAAAGGGTAAAAACCAAAAAGGGTTCATTGGAACTTCCCTCAGGAAAACAAAGCACAGGGTAGGTAACGATGCCCCCCCTTGGGTTAAAAGGGAGCAAAGTTTCCAAAGGGATTTGAGAATTGAAGCGGGCGCTAAAATTCTCCCATTACAGCTGGGATATAGGGTGTTGTGAAGAGAGACTTCACTCCCAAAATTTGGAAAGATTTTGCATTAAGTCAAATTAATTGTTCCCAGGGTAAACAAATCCTCTAGGATGCCAACTCTGAAAGATGGAAAAAAAGGGGCTTCAGCCCCTCGTAGTAGTTATGGACTTTAAGGTACAGCTTCAAGGGAAAAACTCGAAGCATAATCAACTAATGGGTTATAAAAGCACCAACATTCAAAGCTACTTTTTCAAGGGTACCGAAAATTTGGGCATTTTGACCATATATTCGCCTGGTACCTCGGGGGGTAAAAGGGGGGGCAAATTTTTACACTCTACAATATTAGTGATACTGGGGATTTTTTGGACCAAAAATATTTTTCCTTTTAATTTTATTCAAGGTTTTACGATCGGAAATTCCCGGCTACGGGAAGATCATAAACCTTTTTAAAGAACAGTCTCTCTGCACTGACTTCAACAAAAGAGGAATATTTTTTATCTCAACTGAATTTAATTTGAATACTTATTTATCAACATACCTCTTAAAAATTTCAAATTTATATAAAAGATTTTTCCTTTGATAACTTGATTTGCTACTGCTTTAGGAAACCTAAGAAAAGGGGGCAATTACTTGTAAATTGAAAAAGGAGTCCTTCGAAAAATTTTAAAAGGTTTAAAGTCAGGAAAAAAAAAAGGATGGGACATAGGAATGGGGTTTGGTCTGAGCCCTAGAAAAAACATTTATATACGGAGGCTATCCTCATTTTCATCACAAGTGAAACCGGGATCCACTACCTCGCTTTCGAGGTAATCACTGGGTTTTTTAATCCCCATAATATCACGAGAATTTCCCCATCTGAATTTCGGGGGGCTTCTCTGATTTTACAGGAAGAGGGGCTAAAAACTTATGTCCATCTTTGGGGATGAAAGGTCAACCTCAGAAAGGGAAAAATGGGACTTTTTATATTACTATTTTACGGACAAGAAGTGAGGGCTAGTACGGGTTTAGACCAACCTGTGAACCAATTAGACCCAATTAACAAAGATGGTAGGAAAGGCTGACGGCCCAAGAGTCCCGAAAGCTAGCAGAGGAAAAATTTTTTTTTTTTAAAGGTAGGGAACATTTTTCAGAAATGACTATACAGTGCAACCAGTGTTTCGAAAAAGTAGACCATTTAATCCATTAACGTCCGAACAGAAGGGGGCTTGGGCATTACAGTTTAAACATCTTCCAACTTTTTGCACTTTCTTAGGACAATCTGGAGGTTTATGTCCCTTGACACCACATAAATGACAAACCGGAATAAAAGATGTCAGTTTTACTTTCTACTAGAGGCTTTGGTTTCTTAAGATGTGGTGAACCCTTGCCCTTAGGGTTCGATCCCTTTAGGTCTTTATAGGAACTGTCAGCCTCAGCATACAAGTCAGCAGCCTCAGCAACTTCCTCAGCTTTAATCAGGTTACGTTCTCTAATGAATGTTCGTATCTGTTGGGGAAGAGCTGTCAGGAACTGGTCAGCAAGCATGAAGTCTAAGAGATTCATAATTGTGATCAATTCCTGAGCTCTCTATCCAAAAGTCGAACATACAAAAGAGTGCTACCTGTAACTGCTGAAAGTTTTGGCCAGAGCTGTAAGGTGGCATACCTGAAATCTTTCTTATAAGAATTTGTGTTTTTTTGGTATGCTTTAAGGATTGCCTTCTTAAGTAGATTATAATTGCATATAATATCCTGGGACAAAGTTGCATAGATATTCAAAGCTGTACCAGAAAATAACATACCTAACCTGGTAGCCCAGGTGTCAGCAGGCCATTCACAGAGGGTAGCGATATTTTCAAACCTGATAATGTATGAAGTAATGTCTTCTCCCTCTGTGAAGGGAGGTAAATTAAGTGTTGCACTATGTGCACTAGCTTTATGATGTTCAATTACTCCTTCCTCTAATTCTTTATCATGGTCAACAGCCTCAAAAGCTTTACTGAAGAAAGTAAATAAATTAGTTAGACAAGAACGGCCTCTCGTGAATCCATGCTGAGTATTAATAATCAAGTTATGCTTATCGAGATCGCTTCTTATAATCTCAGCTATAATTGACTCTTGTAATTTGCCTACAATTGAGGTTAGACTTATTGGGCGGTAATTTGACGGTAACGACTTGTCCCCTGTTTTAAAAATAGGAATTACATTAGCCATCTTCCACATATCAGACACTACACCTGTTTGAAGAGATAAATTAAAAATATTAGTTAATGGTTCACAGAGTTCCATTTTGCATTCCTTAAGAACCCTTGAAAAAACCTCATCAGGACCCGGCGACTTATTTTGCTTCAGTCGGTCTATCTGCTTCACAACCATCTCACTAGTGACTGTGATGTTACATAATTTATCTTCTTCAGGCTCACTATAAAAATTAATTTCTGGAATTTTGTTAATGTCTTCCTGTGTAAAAACCGAGAGAAAATAATTATTTAAAATCGAGCACATTTCATTCTCTTTGTCAGTAAGATGCCCATAGTTATTTTTAAGGGAACCTATCTTATCTCTAACGTTTGTTCTATAGTCCTGGAAAAAACTTTTTGGGTTAGTTTTAGAATCCCTAGCAACTTTAATTTTATAGTCCCTTTTAGCTTTTCTTATCCCCTTTTGATGTCCCTCTTAATGTCAATATGCTGATTCATAAGATGACCCTCACCTCTTTTGAACGCTATAAATTCCCTTCTTATGCCCTAGATATTTCAGCCTATTATTCATCCATTTTGGGTCATTTCTATTTGATCTAATTTCTTTATGCAGGATAAACGTTCTTTGAGCAGCATGTATAGTGTTCAGAAAACTGTCATATTGACAGCTCTCTTCGTTACCCCCAGTCACAGATGATAAGTGTTCACTAAGCCCATCGTAATCTGCTAAGCGAAAATCTGGGACTGTTACTTAGTTATCACTACTATCATACTTCCCTTCAATGCTAAATGTAATTGATTTGTGGTCACTAGCACCCAGTTCCTCTGAAATTTCTAAATATTAACAAGGGATTCATTGTTTGCCAGAACTAAGTCAAGCAGGTTATTTCCCCTTGTAGGTTCTGTCACAAACTGCTTCAAAAAACAATCCTGAAATACTTCAAAATCTTATTTTCAAATTCCCTAAAAATTCCAATAAACATGAATAAATTAAAGTCCCTAAAATTTACACATTATCGTGCCTTGGGGCCTTAACAATTTTCCCCCCATGTATCTCCCATGGTCCCTATCTAAATTTGGGGGACGGCATTCACACCAAAATAATTGTTCTGCCCCCCTAAAATTCTATCCAAACAGACTCTGAGAGGGTTTTTCAGCTTAATACCCGTTTTTTTTTCAACAGTTCAAGCATCTTGGGCAACAATCCACCCCACCCCCCTTCCCTATACTTCCCATCTACTTGAACAATTTAAAAACCCGAAGTGACATTCTGCGGGCACCCCTCGATTTTTCATATTAAACCCAGTCCAGTTAAGGGCAAATACATCAAGGGTTACCTGCACTAGCAACTAGTCCAACTTGTCCATCTTATTCCTTAGGTGGTCCGTGGCCTGGTGGCTAAAGCTCCCGCTTCACACACGGGGGGCCCCGGGGTTCGTTTCCCCCGGGGTGGAAATATTTCGACACGTTTCCTTACACCTGTTGTCCTTTTTCACCTAGCAGCAAATAGGTACCTGGGTGTTAGTCGACTGGTGTGGGTCGCATCCTGGGGGACAAGATTAAGGACCCCAATGAAATAAGTTAGACAGTCCTCGAGGACGCACTGACTTTTTTGGGGTTATCCTGGCGGGCAAAACCCTCCCGGGGTTAAAAATCCGAACGAAATCTTATCTTAGACTATTTGTATAATATATATTAAGGACCCTCCTTTCTTTTTTAAACCCTCCCTGCTCCTTTCTTTTAAATTCCCACTAAACCTTTTACTGTCCTTGTCAATTAGTGCCACTGGCTTTCCAATATCCACCTCATTTTGCCTATTACTAGTTCTCCTAGTACTAAATATTACTACACTTGCGACTTTCACTGTTTTCCCGCCAAAACCCAAAACCACTAACTATTCCTAGTTTAAAGACCTAATAGCTCCCTCCACTGCAGTTGCCAGTGTTCCCACCCCAACACCTAGAAAGTGAACCCCATCCCTGGCATACATGTCATTTCTCTGCAATGGGAAGAGGTCCCATTGTCAATGAATGTTACCGCATTTTTCTTACAGTATTTGTTCCACCACAATTGACACCAATTGCCCTGGACAACCATTCATTTCCAACTCCTCCCCTTTGGCAAAATACCACAAAAGACAGGGTTTCCCACCCTTCCTCCAAATTATCTCTATTGCTGACCTATACCTGCTAATCAGGTCCTCACTCCTACGCCCTGCCAATATCGTTGCCTCCAGCACTGAGACAGATAATGGGATTGCTCCCTTTAAACCTCTCATGATGTCATCCAGACGGCTAACAATATCCTTCATCCCAGCCCCAGGAAAACACACTCTCTGCCTCCACTCCTATCCTTAAAAGCAGAATGCTTGAAGGTAAAACCGAAAATGGGTTGGAAGCTTGCCTACATCATTGCCTCCAGCGCTGAGGCAGAAAAATGGATTGATCCCATTACCATTTCTGATGTTGTCAAGCCTGCTATCAGTATCCCCATCCAGACCCAGGAAAACAAACCTACTCCTCCTACTCCTATTTTTTGAACAGAAATCCCTATCCAGGGTACCTAACCTGGCTATCCCCCAACAACAACAGTGTTTTTACCTTCCTTGGTGTTGTTCGTCATGACGTTCCCAGTAGTTTGACTCACATTCGTTGGGAGCACGGAGAATGCTTTTCGATGTTTCCACAACAGTTTTCCACAGCAATCTTTTTCTTCTTCATCGTTTCCTACCTCCCCATTCATCTTCTTCACCTTCAACTTCGTTCCATGCTGTCCAGCCACAGCCCAGGTCCCTTCTTCACCTGAGGACTCACAACGGGAGGACTACTACGAATGCTCTTGTTTTCCTCTGTCAAGCGCCTATCTCTATCTTTGCTACCCTTAATTCCTCTTTAAGCTGCTGGTAAAGTTGCTCAATGGAGGGCATTTTTTGGTTCAGCCCCACAGAGAGTACACTAACACTTCCTCACTAAGCTAAGTACAGGTCACCACTAGAGCTAAGTACAGGTCACCACTGGAAGCTAAGTAGTCCCCACGGGAGCTAAGTACAGGTCACCACTGAAGCTAAGTACAGATCACCACACCAGACGGGGTACTTCCCAACACACACATTTGGTTTGAGTGTACTTTCGCATGAGTGAACAGAATTATCAAAGTTTATTGCTTGGGAAGCATTGAAAATTGGTTTTGGGGGAAATATGATTCTGTTAGTGGGATGGTTTGTGAAAGGAAACCCCCCATTGTTCTGGACGGGTTTCCTTCTCATATTTCATTGTTCTTGACGTGTTTGCTTATCATATTTCGTTGTTCTAGACACATCCTTGTCTATTTCATTGTTTTTGGACGGTTTTCCCTCTCAATTTCATTATTCTGTACGAGTTTTTCCCTCTCATATTTCATTGTACTGAAGGGGTTTCATTCTCATTTTTTCATTGTTCTTTTGGGCGGGTTTCCATGTCATAATTTTATGTTCTGGACTGGTTTTCTTCTCATATTTTATTGTTCTGAACGAGTTTTCCCTGTTATATTTCATTGTTCTGGACTGGTTTTTCCCCGTCGTATTTCATTATTGTGGGGCGGGTTTCACTTCATATTTCATTGTTTTTAGACGGGTTTCCTTGAAATATTTCATTGTTCTGGACGGGTTTTCCTTCGTATTTCATTGTTCTGGTCGGGTTTTCTGTCATATTTCATTGTTTTTTCTCGGTTTCCATGTCATATTTCATTTTTTCTGGACGGGTTTTCTTCTCATATTTCGTTGCTCTAGACGGGTTTTCCTTCTAATATTTAATTGTTCTGGACAGGTTTCCCCTTTTCATATTTCATTGTTCAGACGGGTTTCCTTATCATATTTCATAGTTCGGACGGTTTTTCCCTGTCATATTTCTTTGCTCCCGGACGGGTTTTCCCTCTCAAAATTTTTATTGTTCTCGAGGGTTTCATTATCATATTTCATAGTCCTGGACGGTTTTTTCCCCGTCATATTTCACTGCTCTGGACAGGTTTCATTCTCATATTTCGTTGTTTTGGAAGAGTTTCCCCTGTCAAATTTCCATGTTCTTAACGGGTTTTCTTTGTCATATTTCATTGTTCTGGACGAGTTTTCTGTCATGTTTCATTTTATTGGTCGAGTTTCCTTGTAATATATCATTGTTTTGAACGGGTTTCACTCTCATAAATCATTGTTCCAGACGGGTTTCTTTCTCATATTTCATTGTTCTGGACGGCTTTACTGTCATATTTCTTTGTTCGGGACGGGTTTCCCTATCATATTTCATTTTTCTGGATGGGTTTCCCTGCCATAGTTTCCTTCTCATATTTCATTGTTCTGGAGGGTTTCCCTCTCATATTTCAATGTTCTGGACGGGTTTCAGGGTCATATTTCATTGTTCTCGGCGGGTTTCCCTGTCACATTTCATTGTTCTGGACGGGTTTCCTTGTAGTATTTCATTGTTCTGGACGAGTTTTCTGTCATGTTTCATTTTATTGGTCGGGTTTCCTTGTCATATATCATTGTTCTGATCGGGTTTCACTCTCATATATCATTGTTCTGGACGGTTTTCTCTGTCATATTTCTTTCTTCAGGACGCGTTTCCCTCTCATATTTCATTGTTATGGACGGGTTTTCTTCTCATATTTCTTGGTTCTGGACGGGTTTTCCTTCAATATTATATTGGTTTTTGGGCGGGTTTCTCTGTCATAATTTTATTGTTCTGGACGGGTTTTCCTCTCATATTTCATTTTTCTGGACGGGTTTTCATCTCATATTTCATGGTTCTGGACGGGTTTCCCTGTCATATTTCATTGTTCTGGACGAATTTCCCTATCATTTTTCATTGTTCTAGACGGCTTTCCCTGTCATTTTTCATTGTTCGGTACGGGTTTCCATGGGAATATTTCATTGCTCTGGACGGTTTCCCTGTCATATTTCAAATTTTTTCTTGACGGGATTCCTTCTCATGTTTCATTGTTCTGGACGGATTTCGCTCTAATATTTCATTGTACTGGACGGGTTTCCTTCTCATATTTCATTGTTCTGGACGGGTTTCCCAGTCATATTTCATTGTTTTTGGAAGGGTTTCCCTGTCATAATTTCATTGTTCTGGACGGGTTTTTTTTCTCAGTTTCATTGTTCTGGGCGGGTTTACCTCTCATATTTCACTTTTCTGGACGGGTTTCTTTTTTATATTTCATTGTTTTTTGGCGGGTTTCATTGTCATATTTCATTTTCTGGATGGGGTTTCCCTGCCATAATTTCCCTTCTCATATTTCATTTTTCTGGACGGGTTTCCCTCTCATTTTTTCAATGTTTGGGCGGGTTCCCCTGTCATATTTCATTGTTCTGGGTGGGTTTCCCTGTCACATATCATTGTTTTGGACTCTTTTTTCCCCGTCATATTTCATAGCTCTGGACGGGTTTTTCCTGTCATATTTCATTGTTTTGGACGGGTTCCCCCGTTATAATTTCATAGTTCTGGAAGGGTTTCCTTCTCGTATTCTTTGTTCTGGACAGGTTTCCTTTTCATATATCATTTTTCTGGACTGGTTTCCCTGTCATATTTCATTGTTCAGACGGGTTTACCTCTCATATTTCAAACGGGTTTCGGACGGTTTCCCTGTCAATTTCATTGTTATAGACGGGTTTCTTATCACATTTCTTTGTCCTGGACGTTTTCTTCTTATATTTCCATGTTTTTGGACGTGTTTCCCTCTCATATTTCATTCTTCTTGACGGTTTCTTTCTCATATTTCATTGTTTTTTGACGGTTTTCCCTTTCCCCATATTTCTTGTTCTTGACGGGTTCCCGTGATATTTCTTTGTTCTTGGCGGGTTTTTCCCTTCTCATATTTCTTTGTTCTTTACGAAATTCCAAAGTCATAATTTCATTGTTCTGGACGGGTTTTCTTGTTATATTTTTTGTTTTAGGACGGGTTTCCCTGTTAATTTCATTGTTCTGGACGGGTTTCCCTGTCATATTTTATTCTTCTTGAGATGTTTTCCTCTCATATTTCATTGTTCTGCACCCGGGGTTTTTTGTCATATTTCATTGTTCTGGACGGTTTTCCCCCCTCATATTTCATTGTTTCAGGACGGGTTCTCGTCTCATATTTCATTGTTCTGGGGGGGTTTTCTTATCATATTTCATTGTTTTAGACAGCTTTCCCTGTCGTATTTCATTGTTCCGGATGAGTTTTCATTCTCGTATTTCATAGTTCTTGACGGGCTTGCCTGTCATACTTCAATTGTTCTGGACGAGTTTCCCTGTCATATTTCAAGTTCTGGACGGGTTTTCTTCTCATATTTCATTGTTCTGGACGAGTTTCCATCTCATATTTCATTGTTCGAACGAGTTTCCGTTCATATATCATTGTTCTGGACTGGTTTCCCTGTCGTATTTCATTCTTCTGGAGGGGTTTTCTGTCCCAAATTTCTTGTTGTTGTCGGGTTTCCAGTCTATTTCCTTGTTCGGGGCGGGGTTTTACTCTCATATATCATTTTGTGGACGGGTTTATTTCTAATACTTCAATGTTCTGGACAGGTTTCTCTCTCATATTTCATAGTTTTTCAAGGGGTTTCATTCCAAATTTCATTGTTCTGGACGGGTTTTCCCTCTCATATTTCAGTTCTGGACGGGTTTTCTTCTCATATTTCATAGTTCTCGACGAGTTTCCATCTCATATTTCATTGTTCTGAACGAGTTTTCTCTCTCTATTTCAATGTTCTGAACTGGTTTCTCTGTCTTATTTCATTGTTCGGAGGGGAAATTTTTCTCAAAATTTCATTTTTTTTCCGTTTCCCCATGTCATATTTCATAGTTCTTGGGAAAGGGTTTCACTCTCATATATCATTGTTTTGGACGGGTTTCCTTCTAATATTTCAATGTCCTGGACAGGTTTCCCTCTCATATTTCATTGTTCAGGACATTTTCCATGTCATATTTCATTTTTCAGACGATTTCCATGTCATATTTCATTGTTCTGGACGAGTTTTCTGTCATATTTCATTGTTCTGGACAGGTTTCCCTCTCATATTTCATTGTTCTAGAAGGGTTTCCTTAAAATATTTCATTGTTCTGGACGGGTTTCCTTCTCATATTTTTATTTTTTGGGCGGTTTCCCTCTCATATTTCATTGTTTTTGAACGGTTTCCCTCTCATATTCATTGTTATGGACAGGTTTCCTTTTCATATTTCATTGTTCTAGACGGGTTTTCTTATCATATTTCATTTTTCTGGACGGGTTTGCTTCTCATATTTCATTGTACAGGGCGGGTGTCCCCCTTTATATTTCATTGTTCTGGACTGGTTTCCGTCTCATATTTCATTTTTCCCTGACGGTTTCCTTTTCATATTTATTGTTCTGGACGGTTTCACTCTCATATATCATTGTTCTGGACGGTTTCTTTCCCCATATTCATTGTTTTGGACGGTTTTTCTCTGTCATATTTCATTGTTTGGACGAGTTTCCCTGTCATAATTCATTTTCGTGGACGGGTTTTTCCCTTTTCATATTTCATTATTCTTGACGGGTTTCCCCGTCATATTTCATATGTGTGGACGGGTTTCCCTGTCATATTTCATTTTTCTGGAAGGCTTTCCTGTCATAATTTATTGTTCTTGTCGGGTTTCCTTCTCATATTTCATCGTTCTGGACGGGTTTCCTTCTCATATTTCATTGTTGTGGGCGGGGTTTTCCCTTTTCATATTTCATTTTTTCTAGACGAGTTTCAATCTCATGTTTCATTGTTCTGAAGGGGTTTCATTCTCATATTTCATTGTTCGGGACGGGTTTTCCTGTCATATTTCATTGTTCTGGACGACTTTCCATCTCATATTTCATTGTTCTAATCTAGTTTCCCAGTCATGTTTCATTGTTCTGAACTGGTTCCCCCGTCCCTAATTTCATTGTTTTTGGGGGGGTTTTCTGTCATATTTCATTGTTACTGTCGGGTTTCCAGTCATCTTAATTGTTCCGACGGGTTTCCTTTAATATTTCTATTTTTTTTTGGGCAGGTTTCCCTATCATATTTATTTTTCTGGAAAGAGTTTTTCTGTCAAAATTTCATTGTTTTCGACAGGTTTCCCTCCTATATTTCATTGTTCTAGACGGGTTTCCTTAAAATATTTCGTTGTTCTGAACGGGTTTCCCAGTCATAATTCATTGTTCTGGACAGGTTTCCTTGTCATATTTCATTGTTCTAAACGGGTTTCCTTATCATATTTCATTGTACTGGATGGGTTTCCCTGTCATATTTCATTTTTCTAGACCGGTTTCCTTATCATATTTCATAATTCAGGACGGATTTCCCTGTCATATATGATTGTCCTGGACAGGTTTCCATCTCATATTTCATTGTTCTCGAGGAGTTTCATTCTCATATTTTATTGTTCTGGACGGTTTTTCCCTGTCCCAAAATTTTTTTGTTCTGGACTGGTTTTCTTCTCATATTTCCATTGTTTCTGGACGGGTTTCCTTCTCATATAATCATTGTTCTCGACGGGTTTCTTTCTCATATTTCATTGTTCTGAACGGTTTTTCTCTGTCATGTTTCCCTTGTTCTGGACGGGTTCCCTGTCATAATTGATTTCATGGACGGGTTTCCTTCTCATATTTCTTCTTCTTGACGGTTTCCCTGTCATATTTCATATGTGTGGACGGGTTTCCCTGTCATAATTTCATTGTTCTGGAAGGCTTTCATGTCATACTTCTTTGTTTAGACGGGTTTCCCTGTCATATTTCTCTGTTCAAGGACGAGTTTCCTTCTCATATTCATTGTTCTCGACGGCTTTTCCAACATATTTCTTTGATCACGACGGTTTCCCTCTCATATTTTATTGTTCGGGACGGGTTTCCCTGCCGAATTCATTGTTCTGGACGGGGTTTTCTGTCGTATTTCATTTTTATTCTCTGGGTTTCCATGTCATATTTTATTTTTCTAGAATGGGTTTTATTCCCCATATTCATTGTTCTGGACGGGTTTCCCTGCCATATTTCCCTGTTCTGGACTGGTTTTTTCTCATATTTCGTTGTTCTTGACAGGTTTCCTTGTCATATTTCATTGTTCTAGACGGGTTTCCTTATCGTATTTCGCTGTTCTGGACGGGTTTCCTTCTCATGTTTTATTGTACTTTACGGGTTTCCCTGTCATATTTTATTGTTGTGAACGGGTTTCCCTCTCATATTTCTTTGTTCTAGACGGGTTTCGTTATCATATTTCATTGTTTTGTTCGGGTTTCTTTCTAATATTATATTTTTCTGGAACGGTTTCTTTGTCATATTTCATTGTTCAGGACGGGATCCTTCTCATATTTCATGGTTCTGGAGGGGTTTCTTTCTCATATTTCATTGTTCTCAACGGATTTCCCTATCATATTTCATTGTTCTGGATGGGTTTCCCTGTCATATTTCATTTTTATGGACGTGTTTCCTTATCATATTTCATTGTTCTGAACGGGTGTCCCTCTAATATATCATTGTTCTGGACGGTTTTCATATTCATATTTCATTTGTTATGGACGGGTTTTCTTCTCATATTTCTTTGTTATAGACGGGTTTTCATTCTCATATTTCATTGTTATGAATGGGTTTTCATTCTCATATTTCATTGTTCTGGACGGGATTCCTTCTCATATTTCATTTTTTTGGACGGGTTTTCATTCTCATATTTCATTGTTACGGACGGGTTTCGCTCCCATATTTATTGTTCTGGACGGTTTTCATCTCATATTTCGTGGTCTGACGGGTTTCTTCTCATATTTTATTATTCTGAACGGGTTTCGCTCTCATATTTTATTGTTCTGGACGGGTTTTCATCTCATATTTCGTGGTTCTGGACGGGTTTCTTTCTCATATTTTATTATTCTGAACGGGTTTCGCTCTCATATTTTATTGTTCTGGACGGGTTTTCATCTCATATTTCATGGTTCTGGACGGGTTTCCATGTCATATTTCATTGTTCTGGACGGGTTTCCCTATCATTTTTCATTGTTCTGTACGGGTTTCCATGAAACATTTCATTGTTCTGGAGAGGTTTCCCTCTCATATTTCATTGTTCTGGGCGGGTTTCCCTGTCACATTTCATTGTTATGGACGGGTTTCCCTGTCATATTTCATAGTTCTGGACTGGTTTTCCTGTCATATTTCATTGTTTTGGATGGGTTTCCTTCTCATATTTCATTGTCCTGGATTGGTTTCCTTTTCATACTTCATTCTTCTACACGGGTTTTCCTGTCATATTTCATTGTTTTGGACGGGTTCCCCCGTGTGGCATGCAAAGAGTACGTAACCTTTATTCGGCGCATGTACACACCCTCATTTACAGGCTATCTGCCCCAACCAGCGAACCAGGTTGCTAAGAGTTGATGATGGGGCCCCGTCGTTCAACTAGTAACCAGGTTCTAGCCAATAAGAAGATGGTTTTGGCAATCGCAGAGGTTATGTGGGTACCGCTCTCCTGTCTGCCCTTGTCATTCCCATTCTAGAGCTGGTTGAAGCACGGTCTGCTATCTTGTGGCTTCTATTTCTGCCTTGCTTACCGTGGAGTGCACTATACTTATCACTGTACATAATGTACATATTGCTGTTCTAAATTGGTGAAGGTAATATAAGTCTAAACTTTTTCTTCTGTGTTTATTTTGCTCCCATTACACCCGGGATAACAGGAAATTTGGAATCCTGGGTTGTAATATGGGGCCTGTCCGGGAGCTGGACTTAGAGAAACGGTTGAGCTTAGGGTGAAGCTCTTAGCAGGAACATTGTGCAGCTTGCTGTCTGGCATTGCATTAGCATTGCCTACGCTTCACAAATTTTGTCAGTTGCTTTGTTATGGTCAGCCTTGTTATTTGTGATCGTTCAACCCCAA
>NW_026467014.1:5000-11803 GCF_026875155.1 Cherax quadricarinatus
GAGGCCTTAGGTGTATGACTGTGAACGTAAATGGACTGTGTAATAGTGTGAGAGGGAATGGTTCGAATGTTACTGTGTAAATATAGGGTGGATGTAGTGTTCCTGGCAAGAACACAATTTCAAGGAGGGAGAGAGCTCGAGGTGGAGGGGTTTCAGGTCATGACTCGCCATCTGCACGTCTGAAAGGTGGTGTGGGTATATTGATCAGGGAGGCGAGCCCTTTTGTGTTGCTAAGAAGTGAGGGGGGAGGGGGGATGGGGGGAGGGGGGGAGAGTATTGCGCGTGGATGGGTGGTGGATGGGGCAGGGGTATCCTTTGTAAGTGTGTATGCACCACAAAAAAATGTTGTGAGAGTAAAAAGGGATTTTGTATGTGAAGAACTAGTTTTCTTCTTACGGGGTTTACCTGCATGGCCATCGTTGGGGGGGACTGGAACTGCGTTATTAGGAGGGCTGACATAGAACCAAAAGGGGCGGGGCACGTGTCGGCGGCCTTGCGAGATCTTTTGAGGGATATTCAGTTGCAGGATGCGGTTGGAGGAGGGGCGTGGGGGTAGAGCACACTTTTGAAAGAAGGGGTTACGCGGCTTGGTGGATAGGCTGTATATATCTCAAGGGGTTTGGTTGACATTTTTCGTACAATAGAAGTAGCTTTTCGGATCATCGGGCGGTAGTAGCAGAGGTGGGGTGGGGAGTCACTAGCGGGTAATCTAGGGGATATTGGAAGTTAAATGCAAGTGTGTTAGGCGATGAGGGGGGGATAGAGGGATTTGCAACGCTGTGGGAGGGTTACGTGCAGAGGTAAATGGGGTAGAGGATGTGATGATGTGGTTGGGATGGTGTGGCTAAAGAAGGGATTAAGCAATATTACGTAAGGAAGGGAACGTATCAATTCTTTAAAATATGGGCTTGCCAACTATTTGGAGGATAGGTACGGGTTGTTATGCGAGGGGGCGGTGGCGGGCACTTATCCAATGGATGATATTATGGCAATTAAAGGGAGGCTGCGTGAGGTACAGGATAAAGGGGTTTTCAAGCGGTGCGGGTACAGGCGGGGGTGGAAGAGGTGTTATGGGGAGATAGACCTTCATCGTGCGTTATTGCGTAGGCAGAAACAAAGACAGCATGCAATGACTATTCCATGGTTGAAGGTTCATGAGTCGATAGGAGGTACAGGGAGGGGCAGGTCATACAAGCTACGAAGGAATGGGGGCGTTTGCTGATAAGTGGTATGAGAAGTACTGGCAACGAGAGGCGGTAGAGGATGGGGTTTTAGAAACAGGTGTGTGGGAGTGTGTATGCCCAGTTGCGTAACAGTGATAGGGAAGCACTGGGGGGGAAAGTAACTGAGGGGGAAATATGGAGGGCTTTAAGTGGAATGCGAAAGGGCAAAGCCCCGGAATTGATGGCCCTCCCGGCAGAGTTTTATCAGCAGCATTGGGAATTAATGAGGCATTTTTGGTTTGGTTATTTAATTGCATGAAGGAGAGAGGTGAACTGGGTGAAAAGCAGGCAACGGCTGTCTTTGAAAGGGTACCGAAGGGAAAGGGGGCAGCATACGCTTCGGGATTACCGGGCTATCTCTTTTGTTATGCACAGATTAAAAAATTGTTTGCGAAGATTTTGGGAAATCGGGTAAAGTGTGTGGTGGGGGGGGTAGTATCAAAAACTCTTTTTGGGTTTTGCCAGGGGGTCTATGGTGGAGGGGTAGGGGTTTAAACTTAGGGATTTCGTGGAGGCAAAAGGGGGGGGAGGGGGGAGGTTTTGTCGCCTTTGCGGTGCATTGGATCACATTGCTGCACAATGCGTTAAGCGCCAGCCGCCCTCAGGACGTGGTCGTCGTCCAGATGGTGAGGCTCCTCGTCGGATTCGGGCAGATGAAGTAGTCGAGGACTTCCCGCGCCTGAAATGGGGAGTGAAGGTGGATCGGGCCATGCTCGTGGAGTCATCCTGCGTGACTCTACCTGGTTTCGGTCAACCATGATGTGGTAGAACATGGTGGACGTTGGGGGAAGCCCTCAAGCAAGAGAGGATGCTGACATGGAAGCTAACATTGTATCGACATTGAGCGACCTTGCTTCGCAGGAGTATGATTCTGTGCCGTTGTGCCTGCGTTGGAGTGTTCAGATGAGGAAGAACACATTTAAAGGATGTCGATCAGTTAATTAACGTAAGTGAGGTAGAAGGTCCGAGATTTTCATACTGTTGCAGTAGAAGTTCACAAGGAGAACAATTACAGGTCCTGATAAAGCTCGGAAGCTGTTCTAGGAAGCGTCCCGGCTACCCCGCCCGACTCCGACGATGTCTTGACCCCTGGACAGTGGTCTGGGAAGAAGACATGGTCGGAAGTCACGGGTGGGGAGTAGCGTGGTTCCAGGGCAGCGAGTAATGTAACAGAGAATGTACAAGGTAAAGGTGGCGCCTTAGGCGTTAGTCAACGTAAAGGGAAAGGGTGTGGGTCCCTCGAGGAAAGCCCCCGTTAGCAAAGTTAGGTGTAAAACCCCAAAAATTTTAATGGTATGAAAAATAACAGAAAGCAAGTGCAGGTTCATGAGTGGTTGCATCGCTTTGCAGTAGACATATGTTTCATGCAAGAACATAACCATAAAGTTGGAAGTTCGTTTGCGATAGATGGTTATGATGTTTATATGGCTCACTCGAGTCGTTTGAAAGGTGGTGTGGCTGTGTTGATAAAAACGACCAGCCCGTTCGTGATGAAACATTGGGAGAAGGGGGGGGGGTCGCGTGGTACGCGTCATAGGTGAGTGGGGGGTACTCAACGGGGTTTATTTTGTAGGAGTATATGGGCCAGCTGAACATGATGTTAATATTTAAAATTTTTCTTTTGTTAACGATTTCTTGTGTACTATTTTTAGATCCCTGCCTGATATAACAGTGGTTGGTGGTGACTGGAACTGTGTGGTGCGCCGTAAAGGGCGTAGAACCCAGGGAGCGGGTTATTGTTCGGATTATTTTGGGTGATTTGTTGTCTGGGCTGGGGGTTTGGGGGATTTAAGTGGAAGCAGTGACTTAGGGATTTAGCACACTTTTGGCGTAGGACTATGCTGCGCGCTAGACCCGGGTATATGTGTCTCGGCGGGTAGTTGTAACCAAAGTGCGTGTGTTGATGTGTATTTTTTCCCCACCATCGCGGTATTCCGTAAAAACTCGACTGGAGAGGTCTCCCGACTCGTTTTAAAGGATATTGGAAGTTAAATACTCGTTACTTCAAAGTGCGGAAAATTAGACACTCTTCACGCACTTATGGACGTCTATGGGAGTAGACTCCTTGGAAGGTAGTGATTTAGTGCGACAATGGACGAGGTTATGAAGCATTGAATAAAGGATTTTTTGTAACATCGGGGTAAGGAGGCCTCTCGATTGGGGTATGGATTTTTTTAGTACCTGGAGGGTTCTTTACAAAAACTGTTTTGGCAAGGAGAGGTATCTGGAATTTACCCAGTGGACGAGATTGACAATCTAAAGGAACACATCCAGGTGCTGAAAAATACGGTTTTTGATGGGGCGCGTATTTCGAGTGGAGTCGAGGAGGCTGTGTGGGGTGATAAGTCGTCCGCTTGTGTCTTTCGTATCAGACACAAAGGAGGAAGGCGACCGAAATCGTGAGTTTAGTGGTGCAGGATGGCGTTGAAGGGTATAGTGAGGGTCAGGTTGTAACAACAACTGAAGGAATAAGTTATTATGTTGATAAATGGTTTAATCTCAAAATGCTAAATAAAGATGTAAGCGTGGATGCAATACGGGAATTGGGACGGAATGTACGATGTGAATTGAATGTAGACAGCCTGTACTGTCTGCACAGACAGCCCATGCTGTCTGCCAGCTTAGTTCATATTTTGCGCCATGCTGGTGCTGCCACCTATAGGCCTTGCCACTTCAGTATGCCTAGACTTGCCTCACCCTCACTCTCACAGCGGCCTAGCAGGAAGACACAAGGCCTCCCAGCTCTCTCTCGTGGGATGGCCCTGCCCGGACCATGGGCACAACACACAAGCCTGTGTACCCACCACGACATAACAATAAAGTAAGAAGCCTCCGAAGACGTATCATTTACTCCCCGCTACCAGAACACCAAATAATCTTTTTTATATGAATGATAATGATCGCTTTCTCATGGGTAGGCCTATAACTGAAGCTGAGGTGTGGGAGGCTTTGCAGGGAATGTGCAAGGGCAAGGCGCCAGGTATTGATGGCATTCCGTGTGAATTTTATATTCAACACTGGGAGGTCATAAGGACTTTTCTGGTACGTTTACTCAATGCGATGAAGGAGGGGGGACGTTTAGGTTTGTCTCAGAGTGCGGCGGTTAGTTAAAAAATGTGACATACCCGTATCACTTAAGGATTACCGACCAATATCACTTATGTGTAGTGATTATAAATTATATGCAAAAATTTTAATGAATAGGATTAAGAAAGTGTTTGACAAGGTAATACATAAGGGTCAGTTTGACGTGCCAGGTAGGTCGATGTATGATGGTCATGGGAATATCAGGGAGTTTGTCGAGGAATGCGGAACGAGGGGCGGGGGTGGTGTTTTGGCTTTAGACTGGCAAGCTGCTTTTGATAGTGTAGAAAGGGATGTGCTGTGGAAATTTATGAGATGGCAGGGTTTTGGTAATGAGATCATCATGTGGGCTCGTTCTTTGTATAATGGTGCTGGGTTTCAAGTACAAATTAATGGGAAGTTAGGAGACTTTGTCAAATTGAATAGAGGCATTCGACAGGGATGCCCTATGTCTCAAATGCTCTTTGCTTGCATGCAGGACCCTTTTTATTGGAGTAGATTCGTCGTGGGCTTCGGGTAGTGATCGACCTGCCATAGTAGGTTATGTCCTATTACGTACGAGGGAGCAATTGAGTTTTGTGGGAAGACTTGTAGATGTATTTGATAAGGCAACAGGAATGCGGGTTAACAAAGAAAAATCAAAGATTATGAAGTTGGGAGATTGGGCGAGAGAGGAGGTAGGTATAGAGACGTGGACGGTGGTTGACTGTGTTAACATATGTGGTATACAATATATGAGAGAGGTTGATAAGACGAGGGCATGTAACTCGGGGAGGGTGGTAAATAGTGTTTTGAGGCGTATAAATAGTCTCAGGCCACGACATTTAACCCTACACCAGAGGGCGATAGTAAATAATGTTCTTTATAGTAAAGTTTGGCACGTTGCTTCGCTGTATCCACTAATACAGGGGGATCTCAAACATCTTTTAAATAGAGTTTATAGATTTTTGTGGGGCTCAGGGTGCGACTGGCTCACAAGAGCGGTGGTAGAGACACCAATGCGTCAAGGAGGGTTAGGTCTTGTTCCTTTAAGAGACCGAGTCATTGCTTGTTATGTGAAACGTCGTTTTCTCCGACTGGGTGGCAGGTATGGTGGTTTAACAGAAATGTATCGTGACCTGCGCAGGTGGAGGGGACGGGCAGATGTAATCAGGTGCGATACGATGCTACGTGTGTTACTGTGCATGCGAGACCTGCGGAGCGTTAAATTGAGTACTTTGGAAAGAGTGGGTATGGTGAAAGTTGAGGTGAGAGTTCAGGGAATGTTCCCCATGTACGCATGGTGTGATATATGGAAGCGGGTTCATCAGTTACGTCTCCTTCCTCGTGTACGCGAAGTGGTTTTTAAATTTTTGCACGGGATTCTGCCGTCCAAGGTGGTGTTGTCTAATCGGCATGTAGAGGAGGACCGGAGTTGTTCAGCGTGCGGGGAGGACGAATCAGCGTTTCATGTTGTGTATTTCTGTGAAGATTTAGGTATAGTACGTGCGTGGTTAAGCAGGGTTTTACGAATGGTTGGGGGGGGGGAGGCTTGTCGGTACTTAGGGCGTTGAGTTTTGATGTGGGTGGGGTTGACATCTGTGTACAACGTGCAGTGTCGTATGTCGCAGCCGATTATATTTATGTGTCATGGGCTATGAGGCATGTTGAAGGTAATAGCAGAATCCGGGTTTTAGCGGGAACAATTCTTAGAACTAAGTGTCGAAATCAGCTGGTATATGAGGGGAGATGGGAGAAAGATTTCCCGTCTGCATATAGAGCGTTAGAGTTAAAGGATTTGAGATAATTTGTGTTAGTTCAGTGGGTAATCTAACGGGCTGGTCAGCTGCGTTTAATTGTGTAAATGTCTTGTGTTTGTGAATGTTGTATGTATGTCTCCAATGTGATGATGTCATTAATAAAAATGTAAAAATTTTGTAAGTGCAGAACGTTAAAGGTTTTGCCTTTTTATTCTTGTATACCAATCATTGGTATTTGTATAGATGTGTTTTCCTATTACATGTAATATATGATATTACATGTAATTGATTACATTATTTGTTAAGATGTAAAATAGCACATCGTATTTGTTATATTTGGATGTTTTCGTCGTCTATTCATTAATACCTATGTCTATGTTGGTGTGTATGAGTGTGCTTGTGTGTGTGTGTTATTGTGTGTGTGATTTTTTAACACAATGATTTATTATACAGTCTATATACTTACCCAGTGTGTGCTTGCCATTTGTATATACAACATAGTTAGACATGTTCTTTAATAATGTATAATGTGTTGTGTCTGAGTATAAAAGCATTGTCAATACTTTGTTTGTGTGTAAGGTGTATTAAACCCTTATATTGTATGGTATCGTTGGTCGTGTGAGATTATTGTAAAATTAACCGCTTTCTTTTGTGTGTTTTTAATATACATTTATCATTGTGTATCCACTGTTTTAAATAAAATAAAAAAAAAATTTTAGTAAGGTGCGCTCAAAAGTACTGAAGCCTTTGCGTGAGT
>NW_026467015.1:0-12717 GCF_026875155.1 Cherax quadricarinatus
CATTTTGTTAGGTTTGGGACATTTTTGTTGACAGGGTTGTTGACAGTGTTGTTGACAGTGTTTGTTGGTAATTTTTGACAGTGTTTTGGGAGTGTTGTGACAGTGTTATTATTGTTAACATTTGTAGGTAGGTTGACAGTGTTGTTAGTAGTGTTGTTGACAGTGTTTAGGAGTGTTGTTGAAGTTTTTTTTTTAGTGATGACAGTGTTTTTGGTAGTTTGTTGCATGTTGTTATAGTGGTTTTTACAGGTTGTTGTAAGTTAAACAGTTTTTGTAGGATGTTGACGTGTTGAGGTGTGTTTGTTGACAGTGTTTTTAGTAGTGTGTTGCAGTTTTTGTTTGGTAGTGTTGTTGCGTGGTGTTAGTGTTGTTGACAGTGTTGTTGGTAGTGTTTTTTTGCAGTGGTGTTAGTTTTTTTGCGGGTTTTTGTTTAGTTTTTTTGCATTTTTTTGGTGTGTTGTTGACAGTGTTGTTTACAGTTTGTTGACGGTTTTGTTGACAGTGTTGTTGACATTATTGACAGTGTTGTTGACAACGTTGTTGACAGTGTTATTTACAGTTTTTTTGACGTGTTGTTGACCGTGTTGTTGGTTTTGTTGACATGTTTTTTTGGTATGTTGCAGTGTTGTTGACAGTTTTTTGTTGACATGTTGTTGACGTTTGGTAGGTTGTTGACAGTGTTGTTGAGATGTTGCATCGTCTGCAGAGTTTTTCGCTTTCATAGGGATGTTTGTCTTGTGTAATTAAGATAGCCCCTCTGGATTTTTCAGGGAAAATTATAATGTTATTTTCCCCCTTTTGTTTCCAGTGATCACAGGTAAAGGGACTTTAGGGGCCCCGGGAAACTGAGATGTTGATGTACTAAACATGTAGTGAAAGTTCCTGTAAATTCCCAATCTCAGTTTCACCAGTCTTAAAAAGTTCGTTAGTGTCCCCAAAATATTCAACCCTAGAATTAAGAGAATTCATGGGCTTGATTTCCCCTTGTTTTGAAGGTTCCATTATCCATCCTTCTTTTTCCCCTACCAGATTGGTTTGATTTTGTTGTGATTTTTGAAAGCGAGACCACGACTTTATCCCCCCGGGTCCTTTTCACATTAGCTTCCACTATTGTGTGTTAGAATTTGTTTTATACCATCTTGCTTTTATTTCCTCGGTTTTCCATAGAAAGAAATTTGAAATTGTTTTAAATGAACTTCATATTTTTTCTGTGGCGCATTGAAACTTGGTTGATATGCATTTGGGAGATTTACACGTCCTCAGTGGATGACCGGTCATGCAAGTTTAGTATCGTCGCAATATGACACGTCTCAGTGGATACACGCATGAAAGTTCTAGTATCGTCAGCAAAGTAAGACACATCTCATGGATGACACTGTCAGCAAGTTTAGTAAGTCACAAGTCTGACACGTTCAGTGGATGACACTTCATGAAATTTCAGTATCGCAGTAAAGTCTGACACAGTCCTGGATGACACTGTCATGCAAGTTCTAGTATCGTCAAAAAGTAAGACAAGTTCTTGGTTTACTCCTATTGATATGGGGAAAAGGGAAAAGGATGGGAGCGAGTATGGTGAGACTGTGTAGTACTTGTGAGTACTGTGCGAGTACTGTGGATACTGGCGATACTGTGTAGTACGTTAGACTGTGGAGTACGTGTGGTACTGTGTGAGTACTGGTGATTTTGGAAAAATTGTCGAGTATTTTTCGGTACGGTGAGATCTTTGTGTTTTAGGGGTTAGAAATTTGAAGCCCCATTCCCCCTTTTTCCTGTTATTCCTTTTCAGGCTTTTATGTCTATTACAAACCCTGGAGGCCTGGCCACAGACCGGGCCGCGGGGGCGTTGACCCCCGGAACTCTCCCAGGGAAACCCCGGTCACACTTTTTCAAACTTTTTTCAGAGTTTATTTTCTACCATGATCCAAGACCCGTCAATTTGGGCCCCAAATTGTGAGTGGCAGGAGCGACCTCCTGACCCGTCATATGGTCCATATTTGAGGGAGAAACGACCATCAGACCTGTCATAGTGGGCCATATTGTGATGGCAGGAGTGACCACCTAGACCCTGTCATAGTGGTCCAGTGATTGAGTGGGAGGGCGACCATCCCAGACTATGTTTGTGGTCCCGAGTTGGAGGGCAGGACGACCATCCAAGATCAGTCAAGGGGGTCCAGTATTTTTTAGGGCAGGAGGACCATCCAAGACCATGTAATAGTGGTCCAGTTTTGAGGACAAGAGCGACCATTCAAGACCAATAAGTGTCCCGTAGTTGTAGACAGGAGCGCCAACCAAGACCATGTCTAGTGGTCCATAGTTGTAGGGCAGGGCGACCCTCCAAGACCATGTAATATGGGCCATTTTGTGAGAGACAAGACGCCATTAAGACCAATCTAGTGGTCCGTAGTTTTGGAGGCGGAGCGACCATCCAAGACCCTGTCAAGGGTCCCGTAGTTGTGAGAGGAGAAGCGACCATCCCGGCCATGTCATGTGTCCAGTAGTTTTTGAGAACCCAAAACACCATCCAAAACCATTCATAGTGGTCCATAGTTTAGAGGGGGAGCGCCATCCCCAAAACCCCTTCAAGGGTCCAGTATTGTGAGGGCAGAAGCACCCCTCCAAGACCATATCATAATGGGCCAAAAGTTTGGAGGCAGGAGCGACCCTCTTAGACCAGTCATGGGTCCATGTTGTGAAGGGAGCAGCGACCCTCCAAGACCAGTCAAAGTGGTCCCGTATTGTGAGAGGCAGAAGCGACCATCCCAAGACAAAGTCTGTGTCCCGTATTGTGGAGGGAGCAGCGACCATCCAAGACCATTCATAGTGGGCCAGTATTGTGAGAGGGAGGGAGCGACCATCCCAAAACCAGTCATAGTGGTCCATAGTTTGAGAGGCAGGAGCGCCCTCCCAAACCAGCTAGTGGGCCAGTAGTTGTGAGAGGCAGAACGACCCTCCAAGACCATGTATAGTATCCATAGTTGTGAAGGCAGAAAGACCATCCTGACTAGTCAAGTGGTCCGTATTGTGAAGGCGGAGCCCATCCTAACCATGTCAAGTGGCCAGTGTTTTTGGGGAGACAGAGCGACCCTCCAAAAACCAAATCATGTGGCCCTTTTGGGAGAGACAAAAGCGACCCCTCCAAAAAAATCATAGTGGTCCATATTGTGAGGGCAAAGGGGACCATCCCGACCCTGTCTAGTGGGGCCTATTTGAGAGGCAGGGGACCATCCAAACCATGTCATAGTGGTCCAGTTTTTGAACAGGGGGGACCCTCTTAGACCATACATGTGATCCCAAGTTTGAGAGGCAGAAGCGACCCTCCCAAAGGGCATGTCATAGTGGTCCAGATTTTTTAGAGGCAGAGCGACCATCCCAAAATCATGTCATAGTGGTCCTAGTTTGAGAGGGGGCGAACCCTCAAAACCATGTCTAGTGGGTCCAGTATTTGGAAAGGGAGGAGCGACCACCAAGATCAGTCATTGGGCCCGTAGTTGTGAGAGGCGGACGCCATCCAAAACCATGTCATAGTGGGCCAGTAGTTTTTTGAGGCAGGGCGACCATCTTAGACCATATCAATGATCCATATTTTGAGAGGCAAAGACACCCCCCCAAGGACATGCATAGTGGGCCGTAGTTGTGAGAGGCAGAAGCGCCATCCAAGATCATGTTAGGGTCCAGTAGTTGTGAGAGGCAGGAGGACCATCCAAAACCGTCATAGTGGGCCAGTAGTTGTGGAAAGGCAGGGGCGACCATCCAAACTCATAGTGGTCCATTTGTTGTGAGAAAGGGGAACACATCTTAGACCATGTCATAGTGGTCCCCCTATTTTGAAGGCGGGGCGCCACCAAGACCATGTCTAGTGGTCCAATTGTGAGAGGCAGGGGCGACCATCCAAGACCATGTCATAGTGGTCCAAGTTGTGAGAGGCAGAACGCCCCTCCAAGCCATGTCATAGTATCCATATTTGGAGGCAGGACGACCATCTTGACCAGTCATAGGGCCAGTAGTTGTGAGAGGCAGGAGGACCATCAGCCAGTCATAGTGGTCCGTATTTGGAGGCAGGGGGCGACCATCCAAGACCAGTCATGTGGCCAGTAGTTGTGGAAAGGGAGGGCGACCATCCAAACCCTGTCATAGTGATCCAGTAGTTTGAAGGGGAGAGCGCACCAAGACCATGTCAATGGTCCATAGTTGTGAGAGGCAGGGGCGACCATCCAAGACCATGTCAAGGGTCCAGTAGTTGTGGAGGCGGGTGACAACCAAGCCATGTAATAGTGGTCCATAGTTTGAAGACAAGAGCGACCATTCAAGACCATATCATAGTGGGTTTCCCGTATTGTGAGAGGCAGGAGGACCATCCAAAACCCTGTCATAGTGGTCCATATTGTGAGGGAGGAGGACCCCTCCCAAACCATGTAATAGTGGTCCCGTAGTTTTTGAGAGAAAGAGCGACCCTTCAAGACCCTATCATATGGTCCAAAGTTGGAGAGGCAGGAGGACCATCCCAAAACCAGTCATTTGTGGTCCGTAGTTGTGAGAGGGAGAAGGACCTCCAAAAGGGCCCTTTTATAGGGTCCAGTAGTTGTGGAACAAGAGCGACCATCCCCAAAACCAATCATAGGGTCCAATTTTTGGAGGCAGGAGCGACCATCCAAGACCATGTCATAGGGTCCCGTATTGTGAGAGGCAAAGCGCCATCCAAGACCATGTCAAAAGGGGCAATGTTTTGGAGGGGGGGAGCGCCGTTTAAACCAGTCATAGGGTCCCGTATTGTGAGAGGCAGGAGCGACCCTCCAAGCCATGTCATAGTGGTCCATAGTTTGAGGGCGAACGACCATCCAAGACCCTGTCATAGAGTCCGTAGTTGTGAGAGGGAGGAACGACCACCCAGACTAGTCATAGTGGTCCCGTATTGTGAAGAGAGCGACCATTTTGACCATGCTAGGGTCCCGTATTGTAGGACAAGGCGACCCTCCCAAGACCATATCATAGTGGTCCCTGTTGGGGGAGACAAGAGCGACCATCCTAACCATATCAAAGGGTCCAGTAGTTTGAAGGCAAAGGACCATCCAAGACCATTCATAGTGGCCAGTAGTTGTGAGAAGCAGGGCGACCATCCAAGACCTGTCATATGGTCCAGTGTTGGAGGGCAGGAGCGGGGCCATCTTAGACCTATCATAGTGATCCATAGTTGTGAGAGGCAAAAAACGAACCCCCCCAAGGACATGCTAGTGGCCGTAGTTTTTTTAGGGCGGAGCGACCATCCAAGATCAGTCTAGTGGCCAGTATTGTGAGAGGGAGGGGCGACCATCCAAGACCCTTTATAGGGTCCATGTTGGAGAGGCAGGAGCGACCATCCAAGATCATGTCATAGTGGTCCAGTAGTTGTGAGAGGCAGGGCACCTCCAAGACCCCTGTCATAGTGGTCCATATTGTGAGAGGCAGGACGACCATCTTAGAATATCATAGTGATCCGTGTTGTGGGGCAGAAGCGACCATCCAAGGGAAAGTCTAGTGGTCCAGTAGTTTGAGAGGGAGAAGCGACCATCCAAGATATGTCATGTGGTCCAGTATTGTGAGAGGGAGGAGCACCACCAAGACCATGTCATAGTGGTCCATATTGTGAGAGAGGGGCGACCATCCAAAACCTGTCATAGTGGTCCCGTTTGTGAGAGGGGAGAACGACCATCTTAGACCGTCATAGTGTCCAGTAGTTGTGAGGGCAGGGCGACCATCCAAAACCATGTCAAGTGGTCAGTAGTTGTGGGGGAGGGCGACCATTTCCCAAACCATGTCATAGTGGTCCGTAGTTTGAAGGCAGAAGCGACCATCCAAGACCATTCATAGTATCCCCTGTTGTAAGGCAGGAAGACCATCTTAGACCCCGCTAGTGGGGCCATAGTTGTGAGAGGAGGGGGCGGACCCTCCCTGGGCCAGTATAGTGGTCCAGTAGTTGTGAGAGGGAGGAGCGACCATCCAAACCATGTCATAGTGTCCATGTTTGAAGGCAGGCGACCCCCCAAGACCATGTCATAGTGATCCATAGTTGTGAAGGCAGGGGCGCCCTCCAAGACCATGTCATATGGGCCCTATTGTGAGAGGCAGGAGCGCCACCAAAACCGCATAGTGGGCCAGTAGTTTAGAGGCAGGGTGCAATCCAAAACCATTAATGTGGTCCAAGTTTGAGAGACAAAGCGCCTTTTAAACCATATCATATGGTCCCGAGTTTTTAGGGCGGGCGACCATCCAAGACCATGTCATATTTGGTCCAGTGTTGGAGAGGAGAGCGAACCCTCCCAAAACCCTGTAATAGTGGCCGTAGTTTTGAGAGACAAGAGCACCATTCAAGACCCTTCTAGTGGTCCAGTAGTTGTGAGAGGGAGGAGCGACCATCCAAGACCATGTCATGTGGGCCAGTAGTTGTGGAGGGAGGGCGAACCACCAAGGGCCCTGTCATGTGGCCTAGTTGTGAAGACAAGAGCGACCATCCAAGACCATATCATAGTGGTCCGTAGTTGTGAGAGGGAGGAGGACCCTCCAAGACCCCTGTCATAGTGGTCCAAAATTTTTTGAGAGGCGAAACGACCATCCAAGGGCCCTGTCATAATGGTCCCAAAAGTTTTTAGAGGGGAGCGACCCTCTTAGACATTCTGTGGCCAGTAGTTGTGAGAGGACAGGACCATCCAAGACCAGTCTAGTGGCAGTGTTGTGAGGGCAGAAACGACCCTCCAAGACCATGTCAAGTGGTCCAGTTTGTGAGAGGCAGCGCGACCACCAAGACCTTTTCTAGTGGGCCAGTGTTTTTTAGGGCAGGAGGACCATCCAAAAACCAGTCTATGGGTTTTAGTATTGTGAAGGGGAGGGGCGACCACCAAGACCATGTCATAGTGGTCCGGGGTTGTGAGAGGCAAAGCGACCTCCAAGCCATGTCATGTAGTCCGATTGTGGAGGCAGAACGACCATCTTAGACCCTTCATAGTGGTCCATAGTTGTGAAGGGAGGGGCGACCACCAACCCTGTCATTGGCCCGTAGTTGTGGGGCAGGAGCGACCCTCCAGACCATGTCAAAATGGTCCGTAGTTTGGAGAGGCGGGCGACCACCAAGACCATGTCATAGTGATCCAGTATTTGAGAGACAGGAGCGACCATCCAAGACCATTCATAGTGTCCAGTGTTTGGGGCGGAGCGACCATCCCAAAGGGCCAGTCATAGTGGTCCATAGTTGTGAAGGCAGGAGTGACCCCTCCAAGACATGAATAGGGTCCAGTAGTTGGAAGACAAAAGCGACCCTTAAGACCATATTAGTGGTCCAGTAGTTGTGAGAGGGATGAGGACCCTCCAAGACCCCTGTCAAGTGGGCCAGTAGTTTTGAGAGGAGGAGCGCCATCCAAAATCATGAATAGTGGTCCAATTTTTGAGAACAAACGACCCTTCAAGACCTATCATAGTGGGCCAGTATTTTTGAAGGCAGGGGCGACCATCAAGGCCCTGTCAAAGGGCCAGTGTTGTGAGAGACAAGAGCGCCATCCAAGACCATATCTTTTTGGGCCAGTAGTTGTGAGAGGCAGGACGGCCCTCCCAAACCATGTCATGTGGTCCAGTAGTTTTGAAAGGCAGAAGCGACCCCCAAGACCCCGTCATAATGGTCCCCAAAAGTTGTAGAGGCGGAGCGACCGTCTTTTGACCATGTCTAGTGGTCCCTAGTTTGAGAGGCAGGAGCGACCATCCAAGCCTGTCAAGTGGTCCATAGTTGTGAAGGCAGCACGCCATCCCAAAACCATGTCAAAGTGGTCCCCGTAGTTTTGAGAGGCAGAAGCGACCACCCCAAACCTTCATGTGGCCCGTAGTTGTGAAGGCAGGGCGACCTCCAAGACCATGTCATTGGTCCATAGTTGGAAGGGAGGACGACCATCCAAAACCATGTCAAGTGGTCCGTAGTTGGAGGGCAGGAGCAACCCCGCTCTAAAACCCGGGTGCCCTGGGTTGTGCAACTGTTGGGTATCCAAGGGGTTGGGGGATCTTGCTTTTAGAATACTTTCAAAAATTTTTATGATGTTTAAATGTTATTTTTATTTTCTATAAATTCCCGCAAATGCTCCTGTCACCTTTATGTTTGTTATTTTTGTGTTTTGGGAGACCACTGCAGGGTTGACTCAAGTTGTTTTGGGATAAACACCCTGCTTTTAAAGGCCTGTCTTCCAGGGTATTAGAAAACCATCTGTTGTAGTAGCGTGGGCCCGTCTTTAAGCCTTTTTCAGCTGCTACTGCTTGGTTTGGGCTTCCTCCGCCGCCTTCACTCGCCTGCCAGAATGTTTGGTTACCTGCGTGGAATGAAGCGACCTTGGGAAAAGGTCCAGTGAGCCACGCCACCTTGTTTTATAAAGGGGGGGCCATTCCACATTGAGTCAAAAGGCCATACCAGGTTGAAGCACCGATTCTGGGCCGATAAAAGAAGGAAGCAACGTTGGGGGTTTGGGTTTTGTACTTGGAGGGGGTGAACGCCTGGGAAAAACTTTAAAAGCTAGTTTACATCATCCTTGAAAAGATGTCCCCGTTTCTTTTTTTGGGAGCGCAATCGTAGCCAGGGGAGTGGTGGTGGTTTGTTTCCCCCGGGAAATGGGGAAAAATTGGGGATGTTTTTTTTTAAACACTTTTGTCCCCGTTACCCAAAAGAAAGTAGGTACCTGAGGGTTAGTTACCCTTTAAAACCCGTGTTTTTGTTCACCTTAGCGATAAGTAGGTAGGTTGGGGTTAGGTCCCTTACACCGCGTCAATGTTCACCTTTGCAGTACGTAGGGACCTGGTTGTCATCTTACACCTTTCTGTACTGGTTTTTACCCACAGTTTGGTAGGTTTCCCGGTTGCATCTTACAAATTGCTGTCCCCTGTTCACCCAGCAGTACGTAGGTAAACCCAGGGGGTTTTGTCCCCTTTAAAAAGTTGTCACTGTTCACCTTGCAGTGCCCTAGGTAACCAGGGGGTTTTTTCGATTGGGGGGTTTTAAAACCTGGGGGCAATATTTAAATAATTTTCGGGGAAAAGATCTAAAAACCAAAGGGGGCTTTTCTATATAGTATGTCCCTTTATGTCATGTACGTGTAGAAAAAGGGTTATTTTTTAATATTATCCATTAATCGTAGTAAATTAAATGTACTGGGGTTTTTATTGGGGTCTTTTCGTACCTTTTTCCCCCTCTCTTTAGGTTCCAGAATAGGGGGGGTTGATTTTCTGGGGAAATGTGTAGGGGGAAATAAATGTTACTTTTTAAAGGGGCGTGGGAAAATTGTTTTGGGATAAATATTTTAAGGGTTTTGGGTTTCCCGTAGGGGTTGTGTCCCCAAGGGGGCCAACCCCCCCCCCCGGGGGTTTGGGGGACGCCCGCAGGAGGGGTGTCCCGCAACCCCCCAAGGGTTGCGTCCTGCAGGGGTGTTTTACCAAGCACCCCCCCCAAGGTTTGCGTCCTGCAGGAGTTGTGTCCCAGCATCCCGCAAGGTAGCGTCCTGAAAGGGGTGGGGTCCCCAAACATCCCCCCCAAGGTAGCGTCCGCAGGATGTGTTTCCCCGCATTCCCCCAAAGGGACCCTCCCCGCAAGGGGTGGGGGCCCCGCCTCCCCCCCAAGGGAAGCGTCCCCGAGGAGTGTTTTCCCCGCTTTCCCCCCCGGTAAACGTCTTTTAGGAGTTTTGGGGGCCCGCCCTTCCCCCCAAAAGGGAGAGTCCTGCCCGGGTGGTCCCGGGATCCCCCCCAAAGGTAGCGTCCTGCAGGAGTGTGTCCCAAACCCTCCCCCAAAAAGGGAGCGTCCCGCAGGGGTGTGTAAACCCGCAACCCCCAAGGTGCGTCCTGCAGGGGTGTGTCCCCCCACCCCTCCCGGCAAGGGTAGCGTCCTGCAGGGCGTGTAGCTCCCGAGGATTCCAAACCCCCCGGGGTGGTCCTTTCCCCCAAAGGTTTAAGGGTTTAAGGGGTTCCCCCCATCCCCAAGGGGCGTCCCCCCAGGAGTGTGTTCCCCGCATTCCCCCAAGGAAGGGGTCCCGCCAAGGACGGTTCCCAAACATCCCCAAAGGGAGCGGTTTCCCGCAGGAGGGTGTCCCCCGGGATCCCCCCGGTAGCGTCCTGCAAGGAAATGTGTCCCCGCATCCCCCAAGGTACGTCCTGCAGGAAATGTGTTTCCCACTTTCCCCCCAAAGGGAGCGTTTCCCCCCAGGAGTGTGTCCCCAGCATCCCCCAAGGTTTCGTCCTGAGGGGTGTGTCCCCCCCCGGGGTTTTCAATTTTCCCCCCCAAGGTTGGTCCGCAGGAGTGTTTTCCCAGCATCCCCCAAAAGGGAGCCGTCCGTTGAAAGGGGTGTGTCCCCCCCATCCCCCAAGGTTTGGGGTCCGGGGGCCCGGGGTGGGGTCCCCCGCAAACCCCCAAGGTAAACGTCCCAGGAGTGTGCCCCAGGGATCCCCCCAAGGGTTGGGGGTTTTGCCCGGGGTTTTGTCCCAGGCCCCCTTCCCCCCAAAATAGCGTTTCCCGAAGGGGAGTGTGTCCCAAAAAACATTTCCCCCCAAGGGAGGCGTTTCCCGCAAAGGGGTTGCCGGTGAAAATCCCAGGATTTCCCGCCCCCAAGGTAAGCGTCCTGCCGGGGGTGTGATCAAGCATCACCCCAAAAATTTGCGTCCTGCAGGGTGTGTCCCCGCAAACCCCCAAGGTAGCGTCCTGGGAAGTGTGTCCCGCATCCCCCAAGGTAGGGGTTTTGCAAGTGGGTCCCCAGCAAACACCGGTACCCCCCAGAAAAGGGTTGCGTCCCCGCAGGGTGTGTCCCCAGCATCCCCAAGTAGCGTCCCCCAGGTGGTTTTCCCCGGGATTTCCCCCAAAAAGGGGAAAAGGGCCCCGCCCGGAGGGGTGTCCCAGGGATCCCCCGGGTTTCCCTTTTGCAGGAATTTTGTCCCAACCTTTCCCCCAAAAAAGGCCCCCCCAGGGGTGTGTCCCAGCATCCCCCAAAGGGAGCCCTCCTGCAGGAGGGTGTCCCAGCTCCCCCCAAAGGGAGCGTCCCGCAGGAGTGTGTTTCCAGAATTTCCCCAAAAGGGAGCGTCCTGCAGGAAATGTGGTCCCCGCAACCAAGGCCCCAAAGGGTAGCATCCCCAAAAGCCCTTCCTTTGTCCCCAAAACCCCCTTCAAATTTTTAAACCCCAAAAACCCCCCTTTTGGGGGTAAAAAATTTTATTTAAAATTTTATAATATAAAATATATTATATTATATATTTATATATAATAAAATTATATATATATTAAAAGGGGAGTTGGGGCGTTGAGGTATTTGGGATAATTTTAAAAGTTATCTAAAGAAGCCCAAAAAAAGGGGAAAGTTGAAAGTATAGTGGTACCCAAAACTCTTTAATGGGTTTTTGAAGTTGGTTTTAAATGTTGCCCCGCAAGGAGGCGGTTTGGGGAATGGAGAAAGTTCTAAAAGCAATGTTTTTTGGTGTAAAAATTATGCAGAGGGGAAATTTGGTGTGTGGGAAAATTTGGAGAAGGTGTGGAGTTAATAAAAGTATTAGTCAAGGGCTTTAAGAGGGTTTTTTTGAGGGTTTGGTTTTTTGGGCATTTAAAAGAGAATAATTTAAAGTAGAATGCGGCAGGGTATAAAAAACTTAGGGAAAGGAAGGCTGGGTGGGGGCGTAAATGAAAAGGTTTTGGGGGGAGGGGTAAAGGGGGTTTTTTGGGCGGGGGCTTGGAATTTCCAGGAAGCGTAAAATGACATGTTAAATAGGAGTTTAATGGAGACGAATGGTTTTTTGGGACCCGACAAACTGTTGGAGTGGGACCAGGGTAAAATTTATGAAGGGATTCAGGGAAAATGGTTATTTTTAAATAGCCGGACTTGGTCCCCGGAAATGGGAAAATACAATGTTACCCGCACTCTTTAAAAGGGGGGTTTGGTTTTTTGGGGAGGTTTTGGGGGGTTTTGTTTTATTTTTTATACGTTGTTTCCCTTTTAAAATTTTTGTGATTTCCCGAGCACCTCTGTTAAAAAACCCGTGATTTTTGTTGTTTTTGGGGAAATGAAAAGTGTTTTAAAAGATGATAGTAAAATTTTTTTTTTGGGGGTTTCTTTCTTTTTGGGTCACCCTGGCCCCAGGTGGGGGCGGGCGGCCCGATTTTTTAAAAAAAAAAATATATTTTATATTTAAATATTATAAAATTAAAATTTTTATTAAATTTTTATTAAATATATATTTTATGCAATAAGATACAGTTTAAAAAGGTGATTTCGAATATGCAAAACAACCACTGTGAAAGAAAGAAGGGAAAATTCCCCAAGCGCTTTTTGTGAACTATTCACATTTTTCATAGTTTCCCTTGATAATGGAGTTTGTCACCCAAAACGCTTGGAAAATTTTTCTAAATTTTTTCACGTGGTTGGTTTTTTCAAAATAAAAATTTTTTTATATATATAATTTTATATTTTAATATATATATATTATAATATAAAATATATTTTTATTTTTTTTTTTTTTTTTTATCACAAACCGGGCCGGAAATTCCCCCCAAGGCAGGGTTGGCCCCAAAAAGGGAAAAAATTTTCAAACCCTCATTCCCCCTTTCCCCTTCCCTGTCTTGCAAAAAGGGTTCTTAAAACTAAAAGTTTTTAAACTGCAAACATTAACACCCCCCTTCAGAGTGCAGGTCAAATGTTTCTTCCCCCTCCCCGGACCAAATCCGGCCTGCCGGTTTTCCCCGAAACC
>NW_026467016.1:0-2500 GCF_026875155.1 Cherax quadricarinatus
CTTACGAACTCCGCTCTAACTTAGCGAGCATTTTCCTACCCCTGAGTTAATACTAGTTTGAACCTCTATGATCAAAAATAAATAGTTTTGGAAACTGTTATGTCTCTGATCAGTTCCTTGTTGTTTGTGAATATCAAATCCGGGATATTTTCATTTCTGGTGGAATCAATTACCTGTTGGTTTTAAAGAGTACTTTTCACAAAACCTCATTAGTTCCCTGGTATGTACCTGTTGAGCCAGGTGCTTCCCGGGGATATTTCTGGTATAATATTACGTTGTGCCATCTTCCATTTATATGAGGGAGATTAAATCTCCAAGGAGTAAAATATTTGGTTGTAGGATTTTCTAGACTATCCAGATAGCTATCTATCTTACTTAACTGATCTGTAAATCCCTCAGCAGTTGCCGATGATGGTTTGTATACTAGGATAATTACCAATTTCTATTTTCAACTTTATTGCCTAGAATTTCTAGACTATCATTCGCAGAAATTCAGCATTTCTGTGCAATAGAGAGTATTTTTTACATAGATTCCTACTCCTCCCTGTGATCTATTAATTTTATTATATCTATACATGTTATAGTTTTCTATCTTTATCTCTGATCCGGTAATTATAATTGAGAATCTGGAAGAGAAATTGAATATGTAGCTGAGAATCATCTAATGACTCTCAGCCTGGCACCAGTGCAACAGAGAGTAACACCAACAGCCTGGCTGGTCAGAGGAGCCAGTTCGGATTACCAAGCTGAAAAAAACAAGCGTCCTGCTTGCGCTGAATGCTCACACGGAGTTTAGAGCCTCATGAAGTGCACACATTACTGTGTTGATGGGTTCCAGCGCTCCATATTGGGAGTTATTATAATCGGAAGTAAGCGCTAGATCCACAAGGGCCAAACAGAGCTGCTACGATTTTTTTCATAGTGGAAAACAATGAGAGTATTAAGGTATCCCGTGGCTAGGTTGGCAGCGCACTCATCTTACATGCTGTTTATCCGTAGTTCGATCTCCGGCACGGGTACAGACGTTGGGCATGTTTCCTTACACCTGCTGTCCCTGTACACCTAGCAGTACGTAGGTACCTGGGTGTTTAGGTTACTGTTGTGGGTAGTATCCCACGGGGTAGTAAACACTTTAATTAGACCTGGCCACTGAAATAAACTAAACCAGGTCAACACCCCCGCGGCCCGGTCTGTGACCAGGCCTCATGGTGGATCAGAGCCTGATCAACCAGGCTGTTACTGCTGGCTGCACGCAATCGAACGTACGAGCCACAGCCCGGCTGGTCAGGTACCGACTTTAGGTGCTTGTCCAGTGCCTGCTTGAAGACTGCCAGGGTCTATTGGTAATCCCCCTTATGTATGCTGGAGGCAGTTGAACAGTCTCGGGCCCCTGACACTTATTGTATAGTCTCTTAACGTGCTAGTGACATCCCTGCTTTTCATTGAGGGGATGTTGCATCTCCGAACGATTCTACAACAACTGAGAATCACTGACCCCAAAGACAGATCTCCGAATTGACCTAAATTGGAAATATGTAACTATTGAATCCTTAAGTGAATATGACTTGACCTGACTAGGTTAAGGCATTGGTTTAAGCCAGTGGGAGAATTGGACCTGCCTCGCAAGGGTCAGTAGGGCTGCTGCAGTATTCCTTCACTCTTATGTTCTTATTGAAAAAGTGGGAAGATGCCTGCGTAATTAATGTACGTATATCAAAAGAATTACCTGCCATCGAACACGACCAGAGAGGAAACACCAGCCAGTCTTCAGAGTGTAAAACTTTTACCCGTGTAAGTTAATGATCTTATTGTTTCCTCTAGCTCAACATTCATCATTTGCTTATTTTATGCTAGGTAAAATAATACAAGGTAGAATTAAGTAAGATTTGTTTTGGTAAGATTGTTATTAAACCTAATGAACGCTAAGTCAGCCTTAAACAAAATATTAAGGTCCGAGATATGTCTGGTAACACAGTAGTGAGAGAGAGAGAGAGGAGAGGAGAGGAGAGAGAGGAGAGAGAGAAGAGAGAGAGAGAGAGAGAGAGAGAGAGAGAGAGAGAGAGAGAGAGAGAAGAAGAGAGAGAAAGGGAGGGAGGGTGTGTGGGTGGAGAGCAGTAGGACTTGGGACCAGTGTAGAGCGAGGAAGAGTAATGAGTGTGGTGGTAATTACCAAGGCTGAGAGTACTTACTCAGAAGAGACTACAAAGGAGGTGTTGAGGGTAGGTGTTGAGGGGGAGGTTGTTGAGGGGGAGGTGTTGAGGGGGAGGAGGTTGAGGGGGAGGAGTTGAGGGGAGGAGTTGAGGGGGAGGAGTTGAGGGGGAGGAGTTGAGGGGGAGGAGTTGAGGGGGAGGTGTTGAGGGGAGGTGTTGAGGGGAGGTGTTGAGGGGGAGGTGCTGGAGGCAAGGACATGCAGGAAGCTGCTTCTGCTACACTTTGAGTACGAGCAGAGTTGTGCTACCCCCAGTTGTCTCTATGGAGGTCAAACCTAGGCTCCTGGCCC